>JAFFST010045294.1:25401-38202 GCA_022414735.1 Noturus placidus
AGTGTGACAAACATGCAAAGGAACAGGAAATGAGGAAGGGGCAAACACTTTTTCACACCACTGTACCTTACTTTCCAAATGGATCTTTCATCTCTGATCATCTCTGATTTAACTGCTAATCATTTACACAATACTTCAGTATTGTTCTCATGGTCACTGAACGCTAACTAGTTGTCTTGTAGCTATGCGAATCCATGATTGTGATTGCAGTGCCATGGTTAAATTTAACTGGCTAAACTAACATGAGCTAACGCTTAGTATGCAGCTTGCTACGAAGCTATGCTACGTCAGATCATTCCAGTGCAATTCACCTTTCTAAAACACTACTGGTAGTAATGAAGTACTCCTTTCTTCTACTTTTTTTCCACTATAACATCATATAGTAAACTTTGACACCTAATTGCCATCACTCGGACTAGTCCTGTACTATGTTCCCCAGATTAATATTCTGTTAAAGACCACCTATTATGGTAAATGGCGCACTTATGTAGCGCTTTTATCCAAAGCGCTTTACACTGTCTCATTCACCCATTCACACACACACTCACACACCAATGGTAGCAGAGCTGCCATGCAAGGCGCTAACGTGCCATCGGGAGCAACTTTAGGTTCAGTGGCTTTCCCAAGGACACTTCGGCATGTGGAATCATGTGGGCCGGGAATCGAACCGCCGACCCTGCGATTAGTGGACGACCCGCTCTACCACCTGATCCACAGCCGACCCATATTATAGATTTGAAACGTGAATAATTTTCTTGTAAAGGTCTCATGCGATAGATTTACATGCATCCAAGGTCAAAAAACACTTTAATGTGCTCATAATTTAAACTGCAGCATTACCTTATCCCCCCCAAGTGTCACAAATGACTCGTTCCAAAGGATTAGTTATAAACTCCTCCTTTCAGAGAGCATACCATGCTCTGATTGGTCAGACGTCCCTGTCTGTTGTGATTAGTCTAACGCTGTCAGAGGCGGGGCTTTTTGTTACCAAATTACGTAGGTTGGTACAGGAAGTAAAGTCTGGAATCACTAACGACTCGTCTCAGCTGTTCAAAATCAGTTCCTTCTTTAGAGAGTCAATAACCCAGCTTGTCGTTCGCTTTGATTTTTGAAACTTTGCAGACTTTTTATAGTCACAAACAGCTATGTATATAACACACTACATTGGAGGTAATATTTGAAGATAAAAAAAAAAAACCATAATAGGTGCACTTTAACAGGCATTAAGTAAACTTTTCTAAAGGTTTACTGAGGTAGTCGGGACTCATTTTCCCAAGGCCCTATTAACTTTATTACCTTTTAAGATTCAACACCAATGATATATTTAAATACATATAAACAACATTAGTTAGTTTCAAGTCCTTCCCTCAGCCATCCATCCATCCATCCATCTTCAACCGCTTACTCCTTTTCAGGGTCACGGGGGAACCTGGAGCCTATCCCAGGAGGCATCGGGTACAAGGCGGGGTACACCCTGGACACGGTGCCAGTCCATCGCAGGGCACAATCACATACACACTCACACACCCATTCATACACTACAGACATTTTAGACACACCAATCAGACTACCATGCATCTTTTTGGACTGGGGGAGGAAACCGGAATACCCGGAGGAGACCCCCGACACACGGGGAGAACATGCAAACTCCGCACACACATGGCCCTGGCGGGACTCGAACACCAGACCCTGGAGGTGTGAGGCGGACGTGCTTCCCTCAGCCATACTTGAACAATATGTACTCGGAAAATGAACTAGATTGCATCTGCTGAACCCTCATTTGTGCGGCTCTATAAATAGCTGTTAGTCTACATTCATACAGTTCAACTCTATCCATGAACAGTAGTGAAATGTGCAGACTAAATTGAAGAAATGCCATACTGTAGATTTTAAAAGGAACAACCATATGTTCATTATGTGCCATATAAATCTGGGGAACATAGATCTATACACTCCCATCCTGTAGCTAAGAAACTGTATATGCCACTTGCTAGCTAGCATTTTTTATTATTATTATTAGCAAGCTACCAAGGTACATTATTCAACTTATTCTTCAATACAAGAGGTAATCTTTGTAGAAAAGATTAAACAATATAAAGCATACCTTCAGTGTAGTATTGTGCCGAAACAGGAATAAATTGACTGCTAGCTGCTAATGTTGTCTTTTTTCAGTCATATTTGTATGCAACTTCCAGGCTCATGTTAATCAGCTAGTTTGCTAACTATGCTACTCAGGGCCTCTCTTTACAAGAGCTATGAGTGAAAATAGTCATTTCGCAGAAAGGCCATATATTGTTTTGATATGTTGTGTATAAAACCTCTTTCGGGTCATTGTCTTCAAGATCATTAAGATTTACTATGGAGAAAATGAGCATTGTTAGGAAAGTCACATCACAATTTCAAAACACATTTCATTTGGAGCAACTTTGAAAAGGTCAGTCTGTTTAACGAGATTAAAAATAATGCCACCGACTCGTAAATTGTATTAAATTTTGGGTAGGACTGTGCTTTTTTTAATGCAATAATGATAATTATTATTTTTAACCTATATCCTCCTAGTGATCTGAAGATGATTTATCCAGGTGCTGCAGCTCCTCAATTATTTTCTTGCTATGATTTTCAGCTGTTTTATATATATATATATATATATATATATATATATATATATATATATATATAAATCAGAGGCACAGGTGCTCTGCTTAGTTTTATCACAAGAGCTGTTTGGTACAGTGTGTTCCTGTTCAGCTCTCGACAAAAGGGCTTCTGGACAAAAATGTTACTTGGGTCACAGAGTCCATTTCACAAGTGGCTCCTCTTCAGACGTATCGAGACACACAGGACAGCTTAAAGATAAAGAAATCCAAACTGTCCCTGCACAAGTTTTGAATTAATTTAATTCTTGGTCCAGGACATTACAAGCCAAACAATATTATATATTATATTTTAACTAGATGATACGAAATATAGCTAAAAACAGTTATGTGATTAATCATACAGACCTTCCTAGTAGGCAATATTGTGAAGGTTTATTTGTGTAGGACTTACAGTAAGAGAAAGTAACCTGACAGTTCACTATGAGCTGTACTCAGCGTAGAGTTAAGTGGACATAGTTAAGATTCCATCCATCTATTTTCTATACCTCTTATCCTACACAGGGTTGCGGGGAGCCTGGAGCCTATCCCAGGAAAGTTGGGACACAAGGCAGGGGACATCCTGGATGTCTACACTATGGACAATTTGCAAATTAGCCTACAATACATGTATTTGGACTGAGGAAGGAAAGCGGAGTATCCAGAAGGAAACCCCTGAAGCACAGGGAGAACATTCAAACTCAGCGAAGAGGCGCCTCACACCTCCAGGGTCGGGGGTCCGATTCCCGCCGCAGCACCGTGTGTGTGGAGTTTGCATGTTCTCCCATGGGGGTTTCCTCCAGGTACTCTGGTTTCCTCCCCCAGTCCAAAGACATGCATGGTAGGCTGATTGGCGTGTCTAAAGTGTCCGTAGTGTATGAATGTGTATGTGATTGTCCCCTATAATGGACTGGCACCCTGTCCAGGGTGTACCCCGCCTTGTGCCCCATACTCACTGGGATAGACTTCAGGTTCCCCACAACCCTGTAGGATAAGCGATATAGAAAATGGATGGATGGATGGTATTCAGACCTCAAACAGAACTACAGACTTAAGTTTGCGTCATTTACTGAAAACAGAGGTGAGGTGTGTCTCAGTTAGGTTTGACAATTTGATGTAATCACAATATATCACACTGAAAATTATGGTGGTAAACACACACACACACACACACACACAAACCTGGAATGACACAGAAATATATTTTAATCCTATTCCATTTGACACAAAACTACACAAAGGTGATTTTAATCATCTGAACGACGCAGCCAGAAAATCAACTGAAGACACAGAAACTGAATAAGGTCCTATGATGAAACACATTGGCAGGAAAGGTGTAGGTTAGAGTGTAGGTCATGCAGGCCGTACAACACACATATCATCAATAAGGTATTATTCTCCATGATGAGGATTTGTCTGAGTTAGACTAGCTTCATGGCAGAAAACCTCCTAATTGATCCCAGTGCACAAACCTGGTTCTGTTGATGCCTTGCACAATGGAGAGAAAGAGTGAGGGATGGGCTTTAACTTGTCAGCTGCCAAACGAACTCTGCTGTGCTAGGATGAAATTATAATTTAATAGACAAGGGTGTGTTGGTTGGAAGCAGCAGCATGAAGCTTTGTCTAAAGTAAAGAGAGAAAGTGCATTATGCATACTTACGTTTCCGTACACAAATGGGAAAAATATATGCCATTTTAGCATTCAACTGTTTTACATAGCATTTAACTAGTATGTTTACTGCAGCGTATAAAGAGAATTTTCGCACTGCTTGAGTCTTTTGCTCAGATATCAAGCCAAGAAGCATCAAGTGAAAGCAGTAAATAATAATAAATAATGGCGCTTTTATCCAAAGCACTTTACACTGTGTCTTATTCACCCATTCACACACGCACCAATGTAGCAGAGCTGCCATGCAAGGCGCTAATGTGCAATCGGGGGCAACTCGGGGTTCAGTGTCTTGCCCAAGGACACTTCGGTATGTGAAGTCATGCAGGCCGGGAATCGAACCACCAACCCTACGATTAGTGGACAACCCACTCAACCACCTGCGCCACAACCGCCCCTTAAACAAACAACGCTGGGCACCAGGATGGCAGTCCATCATTTCCCTCATATCTGCTCATCCTCTGAAGGTTATTTCGTCTTCAACCAGACGAAACAAAATGGGACAAGGCCAAACAAACAGCACTGATAAGGCAACAGGCGTATTTTGCATGCCCAGGGTGGTTCGGATTTGACTTGCAGCATTGGCGTGGAGTGTAGGGTTGATTTCTGACTGACCCTTCAGCTGTGGACAAGCCGTGAAGGATGGCACGGCATGAGAAAGAGCAAGAAGACTTGCTTTATCTCAGGCATTATGCTCTCTGATACATATTCATACTCTTTATCTGCCTCTTCGTTTAAAAACAAGAACACCGTCACCAAGGCTCTCAGTTCCTCTATGACATTGATAATGGCAAACCTGTTAAATAGTCAAGTGCATCCCCTATACATAATGTGTATAGACAATGTGAAAATTCGAGGCTTTATGATGTGCTAAATTCATGCATTTCCCTGTTGTTAGAAATAACATTAACAATATGAAAAAACACACAATAAGCATCGAAGGGAAAGCTGCAAGTTGAATTTCTCCACCATAGGAAAATCTTCCGAATGGAGGATGTTGTGGTTTTGTGGTTTCTCTGTAACAAAAGGAAGTTTAGCATTCTATTCCCTTCAAGAGAAAGTGAAGGAGTGAAGAAAGGATTCTTTATGGCTGCTATAAGGTAAGGAAGTAACTTGCTTCGCAGAAATAACACAAGATTTAAATGTAACTATAAACGAATAAAAAAACTTGACATTATGCTTTCTAATAAATACAAATTGTAATCATTGGTAAATCGCTGTGGAATAAGAGGAATGAAAGACTGTGGGGAATAAAACACACATATATTTATATACATTTGTATGTATAAGAAAAAGAAAAACAGATGGAGCAGTATAATGTCCTATTGTGCTGCAGCAGAGAGAGCGGGAGGGAGGGAAGAATGAATGTTCTGCATAGACCTGTGTCTATGGTTGGCTGATTAGGTAAGCATCTCTCTCTCTCTCTATCGCTCTCTCTCTTTCTCTCTCTCTCTCTCTCTCTCTCTCTCTCTGTCTCTCTCTCTCTGTCTCCCTTTCTCTCTGTTTCTCTGTCATATTTCGCCAGCTCCAGCCAAGCTTGCAACAAGCAGCATGAATATTTCAGGCCTGTTGCATCAACACCGGACTGCAGCAGATTGTGGCTGACTATAAATGTTTTATGGCACAGCACACATGAGGACAAATGTATTTTTGGACACCTTTTTTTAAAAGCTCAGTAGGGAAGCAGGCACCCACACTCTAAACCTTTCTCTCTCTCTCTCTCTGTCACGCTCTCTCATTGTCCTGCTGTCTCTCACAGGCAGATCACACCAAAGGTGATTCCTCTCTTTCCTCTCCTGCAGGAATGGACTGATTTATGTAATGGTCCGTTGCTAGAGGGGGGAAAGGACAGAGCAGAGAGAGTCAGACAGGGAATTACCACTGGGCTGCTGGCTTCACGACAGAGCGAGAGAATGTTGCAGAATTAATATTATGTATAGCACCAAATATACCTTTTCAATTATTCAGTAATCACAGGGACCAGGGATTATTCTAATGAAATTAACACTAAACATTTATTGCCATTTGGTAAGTCATTTGATTAAATAAACCTGATTGCTTCAATAAGTTGTTAGAATATTTATTAATATGGTGCATACTGTACCTGTACCTCTGACTGTTATCAAAGTGCTGACACTTGAGACTCCTTCCAAAAATGCTAAATCTCCTCACAGAAAATTGATCCCTTCTTTTTTTAACCATTTATGTAGAAGTCCCTGTGTATGTTCTCACTATGAAACTATACAGTACTATAAGGATCTCTTGTCAGAGCTGCTGTTATAGAAACTTAATCAATACCTTCTGACCAATCAGAATCAAGAATGCAACAGTGCTGGGGTATAAACTGAAATAGACCATCTTTTCTTTGGGATATGGAACACAATCTTGGGAATTGAATCAACTGCATGAGCAACAATTAATGGACAACAATTCATAGCTTTGATTTTAGAAAACGGCAAACGGGCGGGTCGATTTTGCATCAGAGGCCTTTGGCATTTAAGATATTTCACTTCAGCTGATTTGATTTTTGGAGAGTCAAAGATGTACTCTCTGGGAAGAGGCACTTGTAATGAATAGGCCTACATAATGTATTTCGAGTGGCCATGACACTGGAGAAAAATCTGCGGCGATATGAGTGTCAGAGAGAGAGAGAGAGAGAGAGAGAGAGAGAGAGAGAGAGAGAGAGAGAGAGAGAGAGAAGGAATGTAAGGACATGTTGTTGTCACTAAGATCCAATATCCATATGCCATATTTCTCCTGGCAGCCACAACCTACAGAAAAGGTCAAGAGGACAAGGAAAAATCCATGAGTATGAAACTAGTAGTAAAATTAGACTGTTTCAAAGGGGAGGAAAGTCAATCAGAACTAGATCCCAACACATACGTTATGGCATTGTGAGGGATTCTCTAGTCTGGAACAGATAGGAAACACGAAGCCTATCCATTACCACTGCACTGAAGTGAGCTGTTACATTTTTAATTCAAGTAACTGGTGCAAAGCTGTCAACTTACTCAGGTTTCAAAAGATGTTCCACAAGTGACTGTTATTATTTTTTTTTTACAAGCTTTCCTGTAATGACATGAGTAAACCTCCTAGCATGCTTATAACTTGAATAAACCATCATAACTGTGCAAAATATTATAGTACAGGTTATTCTTAATACCATGGGGCATTTTTTCCAGTCATGAACTGTCCAGTTTCCCACTGTTTAGCCTCACAGTCTTGTTCAATGGTCAAAACCAGTCCATCTGGCACCAACAGCCAAGTCACAGAGATCAAATTTTCCCACTTATTCTGATTCTTTGAGATGAACATTAACTCATGCTCTATTTTTTGTTTTTTACATTGCACTGCTGCCACATCACTGGCTGATTGCATAACTGCATGAAGGGCGCACGGTAGCTTAGTGTTTAGCACGTTCGCCTCTCACCTCCAAGGTTTGGGGTTTGATTATCCACAGCTGCCCTGTGAGTTTACATGTTCTCCCCATGTTGCAGGCGTTTCCTCCGGGTACTCCAGTTTCCTCCCCCAGTCCAAAGACATGCATAGTAGGCTAAAGTGTCCGTAGAATGGGTGTGTGAATGTGATGGATTGGCACTCCTTCCAGGGTGTACCCCACCTTGTGCCCGATGCTCCCTGGGATAGGTTCCCTGTGACCCTGATAAGTATAGAAGATGGATGGATAACTGCCTGAACAAGCTGTTCCTAATATAGTGGCCCAGTTGTGTATATCTATAGTTATATACAGTAAATAAAAGAGATATATACAGTATATATATACACACTGTATATATATATATATATATATATATATATATATATATATATATATATATATATGTTTGTGTGTGTGTGTTTTGGAGCCTAAGAGAAGATCGGATGAGGAAGGGGAGCTTCTAGAAAGAGACGAAGAAGGAGACAGAGAGGGAAGGCATAAAGCAGTAGAGAGAGCAAGAGAGAGAGATCCACACCTCCTCCCCTCATCATACTGCTTCGCTTCTGTTACTAGGCAACACCTACAGGCATGTGCTAAATAAAGATTAGCACCCAGCTCTCAGAGCCTAAGCCCACCTCATTCCTTCCCATAATCCCCCAGTTTGGACAGTGAGCAGGACTACAGCACCACCACAAGATAACTGGCAAACCTGGAAAAATGATTGATCCACACACTGTACTCATGCTCCAAACATTCTAGAGAATTCTATTGAATTTACAGATGACACTCTCAATCATCGACACACTCTATCAGCAGTCACCTGGAGGTGCCGTTGCGCTAACCGTGACCCAGAAGTACACACTGCACGGCTCTCTGGAGACCGAGCTGTGACGCACAGAGAGAGTCTGAGAGAGAGAGAGAGGGAGAGAGAGAGGGAGAAAGATAGAGATAGAGAGAGAGAGAGAGAGAGAGAGAGAGAGAGAGAGGGAGAGGAGGATGGGTTTCTTGAGGTAAAGGAGAGGTGGGGAGCAGAGATGTAATGCTTGTCTCCTCCGTTATTTTCAGGGACGTTTCAGAACGTCATCACTGCATAAGCTTAAATCTGAAGCATTTCATCTTAAAGGAATATTCCAGCACTTTTCAGTCTATTCTTTATCCATGGCATCTGCAATGCGTGATTACTATAGACAAGTATCACCCATTTTCCTTTACTGAGAATAAAAACCCAGAAAATCCTTTTACTCGAAAAAAAAAATCACTTAGAATGGAAGTCTAAGGGCAGTTGTTGAATTCAATTAAAAATGTTTTAAAAATATATATAACTATATAATACTAATTCAATTGAAACTGAAATTCAGTGGGAAAAGAAAGAAGAATTTCACTTACACATTCATGAGCAAGTTTTAGCAAGGCAAACAAGACACAAAGGCATGAAAGTACAAAGAATGAATTATACAAAATATATAGCAATTTTGCTATTATGGATAGTGTCTGAATGAGAAAAACCTAAATGGATTTTAAATAGAATTTTTACAAATATAACCGCAAAGGTATCGTAAATCAGTTTTACATAAAATTATAGCATCCACTACAAGATTTTATTTTTATCGTAACCGCATCCCACTACGATATTTTATTTTTATCGTAACCGCCTCCAACTACGATATTTTATTTTTATCGTAACCGCCTCCCACTACGATATTTTATTTTTATGGTAACCGCATCCCACTACGATATTTTATTTTTATGGTAACCGCCTCCCACTACGATATTTTATTTTTATCGTAACCGCATCCCACTACGATATTTTATTTTTATCGTAACCGCATCCCACTACGATATTTTAATTTTATCGTAACCGCATCCCACTACGATATTTTATTTTTATCGTAACCGCATCCCACTATGAGATTTTCATTTCCTCTTAACCGCATCCCACTACGAGATTTTATTATCGTAACCGCATCCCACTATGAGATTTAAATTTCCTCGTAACCGCATCCCACTACAAGATTTTATTTTTATCGTAACCGTATCCCACTACGAGATTTATTTCCTCGTAACCGCATCCCACTACGAGATTTTATTTTTATCGTAACCGCATCCCACTACGAGATTTTATTATCGTAACCAGATCCCACTACGATACGTGATTTGAATTTCCTCGTAACCGCATCCCACAACGATATTTTATTTTTATCGTAACCGCATCCCACTATGAGATTTTCATTTCCTCTTAATCGCATCCCACTACGAGATTTTATTATCATAACTGCATCCCACTATGAGATTTAAATTTCCTCGTAACCGCATCCCACTACGAGATTTTATTTTTATCGTAACCGCATCCCACTGAGATTTTCATTTCCTCGTAACCGCATCCCACTACAAGATTTTATTTTTATCGTAACCGCATCCCACTACAAGATTTTATTTTTATCGTAACTGCATCCCACTACGAGATTTTATTTTTATCGTAACCGCATCCCACTACGAGATTTTATTTTTGACGTAACCGCATGACACTACGAGATTTTAATTTCCTCGTAACTGCGTCCCACTGCAAGATATTTTATCGTAACCACATCCCACTACTAGATTTTATTTTTATCGTAACCGCATCCCACTACGAGATTTTAATTTCCTCATAACCGCATCGCACTACAAGATTTAATTTTTATCGTAACCACGTCCCATTACGAGATTTTTTATCGTAACCGCATCCCACTACCAGATTTATGTGTACAGTAACCGCATCCCACTACGAGATTTTAATTTCCTCGTAACCGCATCCCACTACAAGATTTTCTTTTTTTTTTTTTTTTTGTTATGGCATCCACTACGCGGCTTTCATTTTATTTTTCTTCAATTTTCTGTCTCCTAGTGGACACATTCCTGTTACATGGCAGACACCTATACTGCCCATACATGACCCCCTCACATGTTCATAAATGCACAGATGCAGAAGTATAAGACAAGCTATACTGAGTCAGATTATGGATGTTAATGGGTTGCAATAGGCACCACATGTGCCTATTCAGCTAATCTTAACAGGAGTGAGAAGAAATTTGCACAGTAGGGGCAAAATGTACTGTTCTATATACAAAAGTGTGTTTGAGTCTGTTCCTGATCTCAGCAAGATTAAATATTAGAGAGAGAGAGAGAGAGAGAGAGATATTTTGGATGGACATCCCTTCTAAATCCCAGGCCAGAGACACAGAAGCAATCTAATCCCCATGAAACCCTAGATCATCCCTAGCAGACGTTCTGTTTCTGCTTGCGCTCATTGCGTAACCTTTTTATTATATAATCCCTAACTGTGTATTCATGTCCAACAGGATTAGCCTAACATAGCACAGTCTAGTGCACAAAGCCAGGGAGGAAGAAAAGGTCAATCATATACGTTCCATCCATTTGATGATCTGCTTATTTCTCCTTCATGTTTTGTTTTTATTCTTATGTACCAGAAATAAGAACCGTGATAAAACATGCATAATGTTTATTAAAGGAAACAAAATTTCTTAGAAATGATGTATACACAGGTGAGACTTTTCACTGATGAATAATATGTTGTGTTTCTGCCATCATTCTGCCCACATCTTAATCTTCAGAAATGGTAAAGAAAAGCGAGGGTGTAGACAGCTGGGAAAGGAAACCAGAATGACATTTCATGAAAAGGCAGCGAGATGGACTGAAGAGAGATTTTAATTAGCACCGTTGTCACAGCAGAAGAAAAATAAATTACACTGCCTGTTTTTTTTTTGCTGTCTATTTAGAGAGACAACCCTTATCATCTAATTATCACACCATCTTCAACACACACACACAGACAGACAATCCGACAGAGAGCGAGACAGACCGACAGAGAGCGAGACAAACCGACAGAGAGCGAGACAAACCGACAGAAAATAGGGTGTTCCTGAAGCTACATGACACCTACATAACCCCTGCGTGACCCGACAGAGAGCATATGTGGGCTTCCGGGCCTGTCTGCCACTGTCTCTTCTTTGTCCCGCTCTCTGCTGCTGTGATTTGGCTTGTTGAACACAGAATAGATCGGCACACCGAGGAGTTTGTTACTATGGTCACGGCGCTGGGGAAGGATTGCCGTGCCAAGCTAAACGGCAGCCAAATTAAGCGAGCAGCAAGCGGCGTTTCTGAAACACACTGGAAAGATATTCGAGACGGTGATTAAAAAGAAAAGCACTTATGTAGGAGATATCAGCGTTGGGGTGCAGATACGAGCTCAGTCACTGAAACAAAAGACAATTCCCTTTCAAGCTTTTAATAAAAGTTGTATTTACATTCTATTGAACACTTACACAGGTGTTAAATGAAATGCATTTCGGGGTACTTTCAAAATGAAATAAAAACACTAGGTTCTAGGGCCCAATTGGTTTGTTGTTTGACATTTAGCTACTGGCAAAGACAAATCTCAACAATCCATTTAGATGCACAAAAGATCTTAAAATGAAACAGAACCATTAAATACTTACTACAAAAAAAAAAAAAACAGAACCAAACTTCAGTATATCAATTCTACGCAGACTTTCTGCTTAGCTAAATTATAGCCCGGTCCATGTTTATTGGAGAGTACCCCCACAGTCTTCCAGTTTGGTTCAGTCGTACTCAAGAATTCCCAGTCTCAAGTGCTGCGCTCTTCCTCTGCCCTGTTTCTTTTGGGTTCTGAGGATGCGTTCTGTTCTGTGTCCAAGTTTTCTTTCTGCATCCCTCCTTCCTCTTGTTCTTCTTCTTGTCCTGTCGCTGCCTCCTCTATTGCTCCTCCTTCCTGAGCTTCTGCTGCACCTGCTTCCGGAACTTCTGCTGCACCCGCTTCCTTTTTGCCCTGCTTGTTACGGAAGACCTCCACGCCCACCATGCGCAGGTAGTGCAAACGCTCATTTCGGGCAACGAAAGCCCTGATGGAGGTCTTTCCTCTCCAACCACACAGATCTATGGTGCACTGAGGGGTGCTGGGATCACTGAGAGGAGTAAGATGAAGAAGACAAAACACAAAGGTCAAAGGAGAAATGATCCAGTAGTGACAGTGATGATGAGAAGGTTTG
>JAFFST010045294.1:57573-65073 GCA_022414735.1 Noturus placidus
CCCTGACTAGACTTTCCATCATGATAAATCCCAGTCTCTCCCTCTCCCCTTCTGCCGAGCTACACATGAGTTTATGGAGATGTTGGAAATCCTGGTCCTTTCTGCTCTCCGGACCTGCATGATCGGTCTCGGAGGTCCTACTTCTGGATGGAGCTCTCATCTACTCCAAATCCAGACTGCTGGGACAAAGGCTTTTCAAAGCCAAACAGATTACATACAGATCAATAATGATCTCTTTAAGAATATCTGTTGTTACCCAGATGAGGATGGGTTTCCTTCTGAGTCTGGTTCCTCTCAAGGTTTCTTCCTCTTAACACCTTAGGGAGTTTTTCCTTGCCATTGTCGCCACTCAGTGTCTTGCTCAGTTGGGATAATTTCTCACTTTTACTATGTGTATACTGTATTTATGTTTCTGTAAAGCTGCTTTGAGACAATGTCTATTGTAAAAAACGCTATACAAATAAAATTGAATTGAATTGAACTGTACCTTCACTCCTCTCTAGCAGGGAGGCGATCACCGCTTCATCCTCGATGGGGTTCAGAGAGCAGGTGGAGTAAACCATCCGCCCACCTACAGCCAGCTGCTCCACGCCACGCACCGCAATCCTAAACTGCAGGCTGGAATACGTTCACACACACAGGTATAGTGATTACAAAATAATCATCTTAGCTATCTTGAAATAATCATCTGAGGGCGGCTGTGGCTCAGTCGGTAGAGCTGGTTGTCCACCAATCATAGGGTTGACGGTTCGATTCCTGGCCCGGATGACTCCACATACCGAAGTATCCTTGGGCAAGACACTGAACCCTAAGTTGCCCCCGATGGCAAGCTGGCACCTTGCATGGCAGCTCTGCTACCATTGGTGTGTGAGTGTGTGTATGAATGGGTGAATGAGACACAGTGTAAAGTGCTTTGGATAAAAGCGCTATAGAAGTGCAGACCATTTACCGTTTAGCTACTGAAGCTAATTTAATGATCCTTTAAGCAACACTAGACAAAACCAACTAGTGATTAAATAAAACTTTTACACGGATATTTGACATTTAATTGTATTACCACAACAGGTGGCCGGGGTTTTGCATTTATTTTGATTTTACTAAGTGGAGATCCTTAGAATTAGAAGGATCCATCAGGCATTGTTTCTGTAAAGGTTATAAATTTACGGATTAATATACTCAATTCTACATTACATCTCCGTGGTTGTAAACACCGTAAACGTGGGAAAAGCGTTCTTGATGTTTTGATCTCTTACCCGTGGAGCTGGAGGCTGTTGCTGGTCGTCCACTTCTTCCATACGTCGATGTTCTTTCGCATCGTTCCATCTCCACTGTGGAGGTGAGGATTAGTTAATACACACCACATCGTCCAGGTGATTCATTTCCTTGAACAGCAGCTCTGGCATTAGTTAAACACACACAAAATTTCCCAACATGATGCTACCACCATCATGCTTCACTGCGACTGGATTTTTATCACGACGAGCTCGGATTCTGGTGCGTTATTTACATTTCCTTCCGCTGCCATATTAAAACATTTAAAAATTTATAAAAAAAAAAAAACAAAACACAGCACTGTTGAATTCTTCATTCTGATTGGTCAGACCTTGACCTGCACTTGTTCTCACGCAGCATCGGTTCTATTAAAAGTACACGGACTTGTATAGCTGACGCCCGTAAAAATTATTCCTTAATGTTTATATAAGGAGTCTCCAGTGCCAGTCAGAAGACTTCAGGATGGAAGGCTTTGTGCTTTCCAGTTCCATGGAAACGTGACAAGCTACTTAACGAATAACGAATGCTTGAAGCAGTTAAAACAATAAATGTAACTATAATCGGATAAAAAGTAAATAAACAAAAAATATCAGTAAGCAAAATGTTTGGTCCAATTCACGTTGGGACACATCATGCCACCCTATCTTTGATGATCTTCCTAGAACAGCACCCCCCTGTGGTGTTTTACTCCTTACACATCAGTTGGATTTGTGTATTACAAAAATAAGAAGCCACTAAGCCTGGACAAATCACAGAAACAGGTTTTCTATTCGAGCCCCCACATTTGATTTTTATTATTTCTTTAAAAATACCAATGTTTTTTGGACAAGTCACTGCTGTGTCAAATATCTTGAGACAGGAAACCATGAGCGAGCTTCCTCTGACCACATGAGCTCATACACACCATGACCACAGTACATGTTTTCTTTTACCGCAAAAAAAAAAAAAAAAAGAAAAATGCACATTTTCTGTTATTCTGGGGTGAAGCGTACAAACTAAGAGAAACCTGATCCTGTAGAACAGCAAGCCATCATCATACCCTCACTATTCAGCTCCAATCATCTGACCGACACTGAACTGCTCGGGCAGCTCACACAGCCTGACCACACGGAGAGTGTACGACATTTGCCCCTTTTATGGCACCCAACAATCCACGTTGTGTAGAACTGTGAGGAGACCCACAAACCCAAAAGCCGGGGGTGGGGGCGGTGGGTAGAAGGTTCTGGTATGCCTGTGGGTGTGAAATGTATAAAAATACGAACCTCATGGTCATGTCTACAAGCCACTTTTGTGCAAGGGCATGCAAAATATGCACGTCACCAGAGTGGCACATCTTCATCACATCATTTCGTAACCATCCAGTTTTTAAACAGGAACTCTTCCTGTTTTTCTTCGTGTGTTGAACATGACTTCGACGGCTTCTGCACGGTCTAAATTTAATGGAGTTTTTAGATTTCTTGGCTCGACGGAACTAATGTCAGGAAGCCAGGCAGTGGAAACAGACCGTGTAAGCTCTATAGCTGCTCTAACTTTAGATGCCAATAATTGTGGTGGACATTTGCTTGAGCCAGTCATTTCAAAAATCCCCAAAACACAAACAAATACAGCCACTACCCCCCCCCAAAACAAATAAAATAAAAAATAAAAAAAACCTACACATGCATGCTGCCTGGCTTTCATCTTTAATGCTAGTGTACAAGCGAGAGCTTCTGAAACGACAGACATGATGGCAACCTCAGACACTCCACCCATGAGCCACAACGTTCCCGGACAGCGTTCTTATACTTTTATGGCCACAAGCTTCAGAATCTTGATGGACTCCCTGCACTTCTGTGTACACTTGACACACCAGGAAAACAAATTATTGAACACTGTGATGCAAAAAACCGTGAAACATTTGTTATGTTAAACATTATAGTGTTACTGATTTAAAAAAAGAATACTAAAATAATAAAGAATAAAATTTTCGGGGGCCAAGCACCTAGAATCAATGAGCCACATGCTCACAGATGTGCTACAATTATTGCATAAGCAATCACAGGAAAGCAGAGCTGTGACTATAGGCAAAGAGATTCAAGAATGATTTGAAGTTTCACTCATTTGCCAGTCCGTGATGGGAGAACGGTTTTGAATAGCAGAGTTTCTTTGATAACTTTTGTTTAGACAGGTCTCCAGATGATGCAAGCCAAACTTGGTGAAGACTGGGCAACATTTGGAGGAGGAGCTACAAAAATGGCACGTAGCATTTAAAGCATGTTATTGTAGCTTTTGACCAGTAAATTACATTTACATTTATTCATTTAGCAGACGCTTTTATCCAAAGCGACTTACAAGTGCACACTCACACACCAATGGTAACAGAGCTTCCATGCAAGGTGCTAGCTTGCCATCGGGGGCAACATAGGGTTCAGTGTCTTGCCCAAGGACACTTCGGCATGGGATCACCCGGGCCGGGATTCGAACCGCCAACCCCACGATTCGTGGATTAGTGGACAACCCGCTCTACCGACTGAGCCACAGCCGCCCTATATGGTGTGGTCACAAAATCTGTTGCATAACCTCTGGGTATGGTCCTGAGATTTGTCTCAGTGTGAAAGGTCATTGCTGAGACATAGCCTTACTTCCTGTTTGGCAGCTTTGTCGTCAGAATTCTTGGTATATTACGGGCTAACAGTGTGGAACATCTTTTCGTCCAGGTTGGTCTGAATATGACGCATGTCAAATTGTGTTGATTAGACATCAACTGTAAGAGGAGAAGTGAAAAAACAGTCTGACAAAATCCAAGATGGCAGAAAATGTACTTGGATGGAAATTGCCTTCATATGGTGTGTTGAACTGGTCCCGATCAGAAAATTCAGGCTTTTACGTTTTGGACACATGGTTCAAAGCTATGACCATAAATGTACTTCCAAATTAGGCCAAACTTTGACCCGATAGCAGTCAGAATGTTCATTAGACCCTCCCCAATCAGAGTGCCAAATTTCACAACTTTTTAACAGACGGTTCTATGGGCTGCCATAGATAGCCTAGCAAGAAGACGAAGAATAGGATGCCTACGCACCTTTGATGCTTGGCCCCCTAATACTAACTTGGATCATTTGAAATTAAAAATAAATAAATAAATATCCCACCTGGCTATGCTTCATGGACCCCTGAGGATCTAAGGGAATGAGAGCTAGAGGTCTGGCATGGGAGACTAGCTGGGTGTTGGTGGTCTGCTGGGGGTTTATTTGGTGTCGACCGAGCCTGGGATGCCACAGAGAACAGAAGTTCTCCCCTGAGCAGATATTTAACGAAGCTGCCAGAATGTGAGGAGAATTTTACAAAATATTAGAAGTGTTCTTTAAAAAAAAAAAAAAAATATCTTTCAATGTGACCGAACAACGCTTTTGCACGTTACAGCTTATATTTCAGTCATTTCTCAGCTTCAGTTATGAGAAATCTACTGATCTCAACAAACACAAAGTAACAGGTGAGCGTCCATTATTCGGAAATCTTCATTATAACCGACCAGGACTAGCACACGGTCGATGAGCCTGGTGGCTGGTTGCTGCAGTGGCTGAGCTGCGTTACTGGAAAATTTAGCGCACGCCATGTTCAGGATGCACGCCTTCACCTTTAAATGCCATTTCGTTGTTTTCAGCTCTCGGTAAGCTTTTAGGAAACGACATGTGCGTCACCAAAATTAGCTACACGGTGAAGGAGTTTGGTCAATTTTGATGATTGAGATTTCATCAGCATATGTATGAGAGTACAAAAAAATATATTTTGTTTCAGTTTGTCCCGTGAAAACCTTCACACACAACTTTACTAAACGATTAATAAATGAGGCCTAATATTAGTCCAACACCACATATTAGGACGGATTTGACTGCACCAGTAAGATAGGGTGAGTCAGTCATTATTTTCATTTGGATGTCCTGCGAAGTTAACATGTGGAAGCACACGGCTTCAGCACGTTGAAAGGAATTATTGTAGTGTGTTTACCCACGCTAAAATAATCCAGCTGTATGGGATGGAATTAGGGTGTCAAAAGAGAGAAGCACAAATATTTGCAGGACTGTGGCTTCACTCTCAGGTCCTGTTGGGTCACTGTCCAATTTAATGTACAAAGCAGTTCTGTAAGCCGGATTGGATTTGAGCATCTACCAAATGCTGCGAATGTGAAGGGAAAATAAATAAATAAACAAATAAATAAATAAAGTAAGTACGATAAAAATTATACCCTGGTAGAGAGCATGAGCACTGTTTTGGACTTAAATACACACACACACACACTTCTCTAATTAAGCACTAATCAAACACCAAGAAGTATTAGCAAAATATTAATATTCCATTTACTGTATTTTAATTGGTACCTGAGATGATTGATGTAAAATTTAAGCCTATGTTTTCCCAGTGAACAGCACTGAGGGGGGAAAAAAAAGGGGAAGAAGAAAGAAAAAAAAAAAAGGCTGGTGTGCATGTGCGTGTTTATTCTCTCTCACCTGCAGGGGACGTCGCACAGGACTCTGTCATAGAACAGGATGTCCTTCTTTCCATTGCTCTCCACTTGTAGGCGTGGGATGCAGGAGGCATCGTGGTTCACCACCATGATACATGGACTGTTCAGCCTCTTAGCCTGGTGCACCAGCAGGTAACAGCGCTTATTATCCACATCGTTAGCGATTACAAAGCCCTCTTTGAGGAAGGAAGAAAGAGAGAGAGACAGAGAGAGAATATGAGAATTAGTCTGGTTAGTTATTTCTTATAGGTCTGTAGTTAATTCTTCATTCATCAATTCAACTCTTCATGACTTAATAAAGCTAAATAATCCTTTGTTTTTACCAGGAAAGGGCACATCCATATCAGAATGGAGCATCTCTATAAGCTGAGCGGTCTTTGACCCCGGAGCAGCACACATATCCAAAATCTGTTCAAAAATACAAGCACGAGCATACTTAAATATATCCCATAAACACAAGAGCCATCGGGATTATACGAAAGAGCCGTGAACGGTACCTTGTGATGAGGTTCGATTTTCAGCAGCAGAGGAGGAATCATACTGACCGCCTCCTGCCGGCTGATATTTCCCTGAGAACAGGAAGGAACAGGAAGTGATTAGGAGCAAAACAAGGAAATAAAAAGTCCCACGGTAGCATGAAGCTCAAAAGTCATCTATGGAGACTGATTTAGTGATGATAAATCAATCAAGTACACCCCTCCAACACCAATACTAAGCTTTAATCAGAGAAACAATCAACAAGCCATGGGTAAATCGCCTCAAGGTGATGCTAACACCACCATGCTTCACAGTACGTCTCTGTAAAACTTTTCTGGCAAATGTTACCATTGCTCTTCAGACCACAGAACATTTTCCCCACAGGTTCATCACTGATGAACATTTTTCATTGACCTTGTCCTTGACAAACATTTTGGGCAGTGGTAGATCAGTGGTGAAGATCGGAAGGTCATGAGTTTAAATTGCAGCACTTGCCGAGCTGCCACTGCTGGGCCTTTAAGCAAGGCTCTTAACCTTCAACTGCTCAGCTGTATAAATGAGAGGAGTGTAACTCGCTCTGGATGAGGGCATCTACCAAATGTACATGTTTTTACGGTGGTTTGACAACAAAGAACGCTGATTGATTCGGTCATCGTCGCCTCCCAGTTATTGCTGGATGCACGCTATTTTCACAGAACAATGACACGAACAAGCACAAGGAGACAGTTTTACTCACGGATTCGGTCTCGCTCACTAAAAACTGGTGGAACTTCTCCAGAAGCGGAGACTTGCGCAAGATCTTCCGGCTCATGTTGGTGTGCCAAGCCAGTTCATCGGGGTACCTGAGATCCCACAAAGATCGCACAATTCACACTTGAAGGGGATTTGGGGGAGGGGAGATACTCCAGACCACGACCTTGACTCTTACCAGCTTAGAGCCTGAGGGGCTTCAATCTTCTGTCCATCGATCTCCAGGTCCTGGATTTCTTTGAAGTATTTCTCTTTCAGGGTATGTAGGATCTCTTTGGCATGACTAAGAGAGAGAGAGAGAGAGAGAGAGAGAGAGAGAGAGAGAGACCAAGTTAGATTTCAGTCAACTCAAATAGGAACGTCGAAGAAGGTGTCTCGGATGATCTGCTCACAAAAGGACGCTTGAGCCAGATGCCAGTTTCATCTCAGCTGCATCTGAACTAAGTCCCCGCTGACCGGTGGACTACGTTTCCTTATAACATGGCTCTGATTTTCTG
>JAFFST010045295.1:15620-32354 GCA_022414735.1 Noturus placidus
TCCGAAACACTTAAGTGTGACAAACATGCAAAGGAACAGGAAATGAGGAAGGGGGCAAACACTTTTTCACACCACTGTAAATAGTCCTGTTCCTGTTCTTCTGCAGATAACAACTCATAAGCCACTTGTGGTTGAACTGATTGGTCTTGATTAAAACGTGGTCTATGCCTAATACATTATTGGAAAGTAGTGAGTGAGATGGCGCATACAGCCATGACTCACTCACCCCATTCATTCATTTCATACGTTTAGTCATTGTTTGTTTACTAATTAGGAATTTAATATTCAATACATAAGCATTTGTTTAGGACAAATTTATTCATTTTCACTACAAGTTAACGTTTGGGACACTAAAATTCACTCACAGCTTAGATGTCCAATGTTGCTTCTGCTCTTTTTCTTCTATAGATGAGTGAAGATTTGGTTGTGTTTGTGAGATTCAAGGCCATGCAGAGACCATTAGAGTTGAAGGTGTTCAAAATTAGTACATATAATATGTGAGGCATCTTTATAAGAACTACATAGATAAATAGTTAATATCCATCCATCTTCTATACCGCTTTTCCTATTCTTCAGGGTCACGGGGAACCTGGAGCCTATCCCAGGGAGCATGGGGCACACCACAGGGCACAATCACATACACATTAACACACCCATTGGACATGCCAATCAGCCTACCATGCATGTCTTTGGACTAGGGGAGAAAGCCCCAGTACCCAGAGGAAACCTCCACAGCACGGGGAAAACATGCAAACACAGGGCCACCGTGAGAATCGAACACCCAACCCTGGAGGTGTGAGGCGAACTTGCTAACCTCTAAGCCACTGTGCACCTCATAGTTAATATCTTTAATAATTAAAGACAATATGATACACATAACACACATGCCCAATTTAAAAGATAACGCTGAAAAGTGAAGTAAACAGAACTGCTTTGGATCATCATTTTAGCTCCAAATACTAGAAAATATACTGCAAAAGGTTGTGGAATAGAACATATTTCATTGGTATGCAGGATGCATCCAACTAGTAAACAATCAAAGACACATCTTTAGCATTATAAATGTATTGTGACAACATATATACAATTGAAAATGGGCTGGTTTTAAGCACAATTAAATATATATATATATATATATATATATATATATATATATATATATATATATATATATATACAGTATATATATAGTACAGTAGATATACAGTACAGTGATGTATACAGTACAGTGATGAGGTGATGTGATACCTAATCTATGGTCATTGGTCACAACAAATATATAAGTAATAGGGCACAATGGACTGTATGCCATGCCATGGATTATCTTTTGCATAACACCACAATTCAAAATTCTGCTCAAGGATTATATTGATTTTTTATTTATTAATGAATAACAGCATTTTTTAAAACTGTTTATCGTTGCATTTAATTTTGTTGAATGTCCATAAGACAAATAAGTTTCTGTTATCACTTATGTTACAGCAGCAATAAACTATCACACTTTGAAGCAGAGTGCATTGTGCATGCACATGTGCACCTGCTCATTCCCGAGTTGACTTTCATGACATTTCAAGCACGTGGACTTTGTTTATATTTCTGTTTTGTCTCCTCCCTGTTCTGTCATTGGCTAGCTGTCATGTGGGTCTGCATTACTCTCAGCTGTTAACTTTTAGGACGCTAATTTAACATGCTTATATACCTCGTGCCTTCCAGCACACAGCGAGGAATATTGTTTGTGAATGTGTATGTGTTTAGATAACTTTCACAGCCTTGTGATAGAGCTTCATAGTCCTTGTTCATGTCACGTTTTCATGTTAGATCTCAGGTTTTGTTTTGTCCTTGTTAGTAGTGTTTAAACTGGTTCCTCCGCTACCAGTTTGCATCATAGTTTGTTTCCTGTTTCCTGTTCTGGTATATCGATCCCGTTTTCTTGCGACCTCGACTTCGTTTTCTGCCTCGCCCTGTTTGACTCTGTTTGCACGATCGCCTGACCCTTTGCCTGTTTTGGATTACTCTGTTTGGATCACGTTTTGGATTATCCTGCCTACCTCTCTTAAGAAAGAACTGTTCTAACTGCAATTGCATCCAGCCACATCTATCTGTCATCACGAAACGTGACACAAACAGTCTTTTCTATGAAAATGTGTAAAAGTTGTCAGGTCTGCACTTTGTGTCCTTGCTCAAAACTGTAGTGATTCCACATAATTTATTTAACACTTGCAAT
Organism: Noturus placidus; assembly: GCA_022414735.1. NCBI lineage: Eukaryota > Metazoa > Chordata > Actinopteri > Siluriformes > Ictaluridae > Noturus > Noturus placidus. The sequence continues at coordinate 17,845 of JAFFST010045295.1, forward strand.
ATTTACTGTAGGTATGGATCTCAAAGAGAACCAGATACTAACAAATACTGTATATTTTATTTAGGTTTGTCATAGATTACATGCATTTTTTTTAATTTAATATTTTAAAGTTTATTCTCAATTGTTGCTTAAGATCTACAGACATAAATTATTTATTTATTTTTTGCTGAAAAACATGATGCTTTCATTTGGGAAATGATTATGATCTTAGAGCAGAGTATCCTTGTGAAGATAAAATATACTTCAAGAAATAATTATATTCACCATCAGCGATCTTTGTGAGAGCAAGATAGAAAGAAATACCAGGAAAGGAACAAAATAATACATATAATATTTAAAAGAATAATAAAGACATTTGCACTGAACAAAAAAGATAACATGCTTAGCAGTACTGGAGTGAGTATTATGCCTAAGGTACAGCAGATTGTAGGCTTGAGATTTTATACAGGTTTTTTAAAAAATGGGAAGTGGGTGAGATAAATTGTTAGGGAGGATATGTTCACAGTTGGATGAGGATTCATTAAATCACAGTGTCAAACCCAGCTGCGGAAGGTTGTTTTGGGTCAGCCACGGGACCCCTGTGAAGACTTGCTGTCAGGGCACATCACCATGCCATCGGACAAAGACCATAATTAGTCAGCATGAGGAATGACAAAGCAGATCACTGAGCTCAGATCCCTAGGAAAAGAAGAAAGAAGGGAAGAAAACCTGAGTAGCATCCAAACAAGCAAGGCCCATTACTCAAACAAGATAATATGATTATATAAAGATCACATCAATCAATCTGAATAGATGATTCGTGATCATTTAAATACATTATCCATACATAATATTTGAGTTAAAATATATTTATTACTAAAAGCCGTAGAAACAACAACAAAACACACAATATCATATAACAATAATAAAAATATAATGTCAAGGCACATCAAATAAAAAGGAAATTTAAAAATACAGTTAATTCAAATTGATTTGTCAAAGTTGTAAACAAGAGAAATATTAAAGCAATAGTTTTAAATAAAAAGGAACATTTGTAAAGGCTGCTTTTCTGACACTGGTTGAGTGACATTCAAAAAAAATTATTCTTATACATATTTGTACCAGTACCCAGTGTGTGACAGTTGGTTACTGTATAGAAGGAAAGAGCTCCTAAACTGTGGATACCTCCTTGGGTGTAGGGAGGGATCTAAATGTCTCTCCGCGAAGCCTCCAACCCCCACACACACCAAAACCCATAATCATTCTTCCACCTCTATCGTTTCTCCCTCTTTCTCTTAGACATCAACCACCCTCATGCACACACACACACACACACACACACACACACACACACACACACACACACACACACACACACACCTTATAGATAGCAGAAAGACACCCACTGTCACCGAGGTCCATTATATGTTAATGTTTGCACAAATGATGACATGAAACTGAATATTTCAGTATATGAATGAAATATTGAATAAGTTCAGTATATGACTTAAAAAGAAATAACTATGCAGTTTCATAGAACACAGAACTAATACCAAGTGGAAATATGTGCCAGTGTTTACAAGAACAAGGATGTGTGAGTGTGTTGTTTTCATTGTTAAACCTTTATTTTCCTTAAGTGTTTACCATGAAGAAAGTAAAGCACACATAGGCTGTTACTATGACATGTCAATAGTGCTTTAAATAGCTATGATCTCAAGATATTCACAGCTTTAGTGCAGTTTTACCGTTTTAGTGCTATTTGCTAATGGTTGAATGTTGTTTATATCACAGTACTGCTGTGTTCTTGAATCTGATTGGTCAGAAGGTGCAAATCATTTATTAGTAACAGCAGTTATAAAACAAAACAACACTGACTCTAAGCATAATAAATGAATAATAAAGCATTTGAAAGCATTGTTATTATGCAAATAAAATATTGAATCTTTTTTTTAAATATTTTTTTTGAGGTTTACATAGGTTTGGACATGGGAGAATCTTCAGGACAGATGCTGTACAGCGATCAGCTATAACATTAAAACATCTGACAGGTGAAGTGAATAACATTAATTATCTCATTACAATGGCACCTCTCTAGGGGTGGGTGGGGTATATTAGACAACAAGTGAACAGTCAGTTCTCAAAGTTGATGTGTTGGAAGCAGGAATAATGGGCAAGTGTAAGGACCTGAACAACTTTGACAAGGCCATATTTTTATGTCTAGATGACTAGGTCAGAGCATGTCCAAGATGGCAGGACTGATAGGGTGTTCCCGGTTTGCAGTGGTTAGTAACTACCAAAAGTAGTCCAATTAAGGACAACCGGTGAACCAACAACATGGTCATGGATGCCCAAGCCTCAATGATGTGCATGGGGAGTGAAGGTTGGCCTGTCTTGTCTGATCCCACAGAAGTTATGTAACTTTAAATGGTGAAAACGTGTGATGTTCTGTTTCTTTCATTAGTAAATAAGAAATATGTAATTGTTTCCAAATATATGTGGCATAAGATGAATAAAACTAATTCTTGAAAAAGTTAATGGTGCCTGTAATAAAAAAGTGTCAGAACACACAGATTATGTGGCAAGCTATTTCCAAATATATGTAGTATAAGATGAATACAACACTTTTGGGATATGCTGATATAGGAAAATAATCAGGGTGTTATTAATATCTCCACTTACTGCTGCATCACACTTCTCCATCATTGATTATTCTTTTGTAACAGCACTCTGTCATGTTGTATTCCTTAGATAGCTTATATTAGCTTGCAGTTGCTGATCAAACCCTGAGTGTGATAATTAGTATAATAATTGCTGATTGTTATCATCAAGACAAGGGAAATGGTATAATCATAGAGAACGTAACACAGAGTGTATGAAACACTACAAACTGCAGTACAAACACACTTTCTGTTGTCTCTTTCGGGATTTGATCGCATTACCTGATAATCTTCTTATGATGTTTTCAGGAGCTAGAAACAGATTTGAACTTACCTGATGTCTGGTCCAATTATATTAAATTTGACATCCTCTAGATGACTTTCATGTCAAGATCACCTGGCATTTGTTATAAAACGAAGCATGGTCAACTCCACCTTCCACCTCCAAAAAAAAATATATATATATATATAAAACCTGACTTTTTGTGTGAAACAAATTGCCTTAATTTCTATGCACTTACAGTATCTCACAAAAGTGAGTACACCCCTCACATTTTTGTAAATAGTTGATGATATCTTTTCATGTGACAACACTGAAGAAATGACACTTTGCTACAATGTAACGTAGTGAGTCAAATATATACAAAAATGTGAGTGGTGTACTCACTTTTGTGAGATACTGTATGACTGGTGGGTTGTGTGTATTTTTAATGTAACAAGATGAAAAATTTATATTCTTCTAAAGCATTCAAAACACTTCCAGTGAATACTGTAAATTATGATTATCCAGAGTTTCTTAATTGCTTTAAGGCAGTTTCTTGAGTTGTTTATCTTAATTTAGTTATGTAAATGATATAAAAAAAAAAAAGCAATATGGACTAAAAAATAATGTTCCCACAGCGTAAATTAACAGCATAAACCTAATTGGTACAAACATATCTACTGTGATTAACATACTCATACAGACATCTTTTGCATAATGTAAATTACAGTATACAGTTGTGCTTGAAAGTTTGTGAACACTTTAAGATTTTCATAAATATGATCTAAAACATCGTATCAAGTCATAAAAGTAGACCAAGGAGATTTCTGAGGACCTCAGAAAAAAGTTGTTGATGCTTATCAGCCTGGAAAAGGTTTAAAACAAAAAACATTTCTAAAGAGTTTGGACTCTACCAATCCTCAGTCAGACAGACTGTGTACAAATTGAGGAAATGCAAGACCACTGTCACCCTCCCCATGAGTCATTAACCAACAAAGATCACTCTCAGAGCAAGATGTGTAATAGCCCACGCAGTCAGAAAGGAACCCAAGGTAACTTCTACGCAAATAAAAACCTCTCTCACATTGGTTAATATTAATGTTCATAAGTCCACCGTGCCCTTCTGCAGTTTCTAAAGCTCACACGTACGAGCCAAAAGGATTTAAAAATATGTTTTGAGGACGGATGAGACCAAAATAGAACTTTTTAGTTTAAATGAGAAGCATCATGTTTGGAGAACAAAACACACTGCCTTCCAGCATAAGTACCTTATCCTATCTGTGAAACAAGGTGGTGATAGTATCCTGGTTGGGGCCTGTTTTGCTGAATCTGGGCCTGTGCGGCTTGTCATCATTGATGGAACAATGATTTCTGAAGTATACTGTACCAGTGAATTCTAAAGGAAAATGTCGGGACATCTGTCTGTGAATTGAATCTCACACACAACAAGTCTCACACACTATGGTTAAAGAAGAATAAAGTTAATGTTTTCAAAGTCCTGACCTTATTCCCATAGTAATGTTGTGAAAGGACCTGAAGAAGGCAGTTCATGTGAGGAAACCCACCAACATCCCAGAGTTGAGCCTGTTCTGTACTGAGGAATGTGATAAAATTCCTCTAAGTCGATGTGCAGGACTGATCAACAGTTAAGGTTTTGCCACTCAGAGATATATAATATTGAATTTTCAATATTGCATTTTCCTCAAGAAATAAATGGCAAAGTATAATTTTTTTGTCAATTTTTTTTAGAATCTTTTTATCTACTTTTAGTACTTTTGTGAATCATATTTATGCAGAAATATGGCCCATTCTAAAGGGTTCATAAACTCTCAAGCACCACTATATTAAATCTTTAATGCACCAGTTACTGCCTGTGTAGTTCCCTTTCAATGGGAACTCAAAGTTGCGTGAGCTTCATGCTGTGGGACATGCCCTCATGCGTGACCAGTATCTGAAGTTTGTGTAACATCATGCCTATTTATAGGCCTGCCGTGATCAGGTGACGTGGCAATTAAGCCCGCTGCGTGATATAAAAATGGCACCTGTGAACTGCACCATCAGTCTTATTAACTTCAGTGAGACTGCATGTCGGTCAATTGTGTAAAGTAACCCAGTACTACTGTAGGGCATGTCCTAGCAAAGGCTATCTCAATTTTCAATCTCCTCTGGTCAGTGAGCTGTCACATGGCAATGAAAATCTGATGCTTTTCCTCCAACTGAATGTGGAAGAGTTAACTTCACTAAAAGACCATCTAGCAGCATGAAAACTACTGCCAAATGTGTTTCCATGAGTTCTGTCTACTGTAGAAAAGGGTTATCGGGTCCAGTTCAGAGCTCAACCCCCCCTGGTTCAGAGGTGTGCTCACCACAGTAGTCAACATAGAACAGAGCCTGACGTTGGCGCAGGAAAAAAATACCTCTTAGACAAACAAGTACACCATTCCTTGAGGGAGATTTTTTTACAGCCTTTACTTCCTGGTCTGCAAAAAAGATGGGAGTATACGGCCAAATGATGATTCAACATCGAGATGTTGTTCTCACCCACAAGAAGAACTTGAGGCTCAGGTTGAACCTCAAGAAAAGTATGCTTTCTCCAGTGCAGCAGACATCTTTTCTAGGGGCTATGTGGGATTCTACTACAATAAGGGTGTTTCAATCCCCAACATGTGTAGGATCAATTCTATCAACATTGAGCAAGATAAAGCTGGATCTGGGCATCCACTCCAGTCGCTACAAGAGACTGTTGGGGATTAAGGCAGCAGCAGCTAATGTCGTACCATTAGGCCTATTGCACATGAGACTCTTCCAGTGGTGGCTGAAAAGTTGGGGGTAATCAGATGGCTACGTGCTCTGAGAATTTGGAGTTGTCCCTGGTTTCTAGCCTTGGGTCACATTAGAGGGGGCTCTCTTTTTCGTAAGACAGTAATGACATATGCCTCCCTCATGGGCAGTGGCATGAACTTAGACAGGTGTCCAGCTCACAGTGTCTGGAATGGAAAATAAATTGCATAGAGATGCAGGACATATTTCTAGCACTAAAATACTTTCTTCCTCAATTGAGAGGTCACCATGTGTTAGTTGTGACAGACAACACAGCAGTGGTCTCATAAATTAACCACCCGGGAGGGTTACGTTCATGCCCCCTGTTCTGGTCGACACAATGAATTCTTCTCTGGGTTGTGGGAAAGTTTTGGTCAGTGAGTGCAATGTACATTCCAGGCAACCGGAATGTGGGGGTCTATATCCTGTCAAGGCAGGGGCTGAGGCCCAGGGTTTAGAGGCTCCATCCACAAGTGGTGGAGTCCATTTGGCAGAGGTTCAGCCAAGCAGAAGTGGATGTGTTTGCCTCTGAGGAGAAAACACACTACCCTCTGTGGTTTGCCCTCACTCTTCCCGCACCATTGGGGATGAACGCCACGATGCACACATGGCCCAGGTCACATCTGTACACTTTTCCCCCAACACTATGCTCCCAAAAGTTCTAGCGAGAATTCACCAAGACAGTCTACATCTGCTGTTAATAGCACCTTATTGGCCAGATCAAATAGGGTTCTCAGAGATAATATCCCTGCTAGATGTCACTCCTTGGGAGATTCCCATCCGCAGGGATCTACTGTCTCTAGACTAAGGGCTGATTTATCAAAACGTTTTGTCTTATGGTGTGATAAACGTTAGTTACACCAAGTAAACTGCATAATAGCTACAGTCCTGGAGTTCTTACAAGGACTTTTCTCAGCAGGGTTGGCTCCTTCTACAATCAGGGTCTATGTGGCTGACATTTTGGCCACCCAAGCCAATGTTGATGGAGCCTATGTGGGGAACATCCTCTAGCATCAAGGTTTAGACAGTGCATCCAGAAAGTATTCACAGAATACACATTTTTCACTTTTTCCACATTTTGTTATGTTAGACCCTTATTCCAATATGGATTAAATTTATTATTTTCCTCAAAATTCTACAAACAATACCACATAATGACAACATGAAAGATGTTTGATTGAAATCTTTGCAAATTTATTAAAAAAAAAAAAAAAAAAAAAAAAAAAGCACACGTACATAAGTATTCACAGCCTTTTCTCAAAACTTTGTTGAAGCTCCTTCGGCACCAATTACAGCCTCAAGTCTTTTTTGAGAATGATGCTACAAGCTTGGCACACCTATTTTTGGGCAGTTTCTCCCATTTTTCTTTGCAGAACCTCTCAAGCTCCATCAGGTTGGATGGGCAGCGTCGGTGCACAGCCATTTTCAGATCTCTTCAGAGATGTCCAATCAGGTTCAAGTGTGGGCTCTGGTTGGGCCATTCAAGGACATTTACAGAGTTGTCCTGTAGCCACTCCTTCGTTATCTTGGCTGTGTGCTTAGGGTTATTGCCCTGTTGGAAGATAAACCTTCACCCCAGTCTGAGGTCCAGCACACTCTGGAGAAGGTTTTTATCAAGGATATCTATATACATTGCTGGATTCAACTTTCCCTTAATCCTGACTAGTCTCCCAGTTCCTGCCAATGAAAAACATCCCTACAACATGATGCTTCCACCACCATGCTTCACTGTAGGGATGGCATTTGCCAGGTTATGACTGGTGCCTGGTTTCCTCCAGACATGATGCTTGCCATTCGGGCCAAAGAGTTCAATATTTGTTCAGTCTTTGGTCCTTCAAGTGCCTTTTGGCAAACTCCAGGTGGGCTGTCCTGTGCCTTTAAGTGAGGAGCGTCTTCCATCTGGTCACTCAACCATACAGGCCTGATTGGTGGAGTGCTGCAGAGATGGTTGTTCTTCTGAAAGGTTGTCCACTCAGCTGGCTGAGGCCCATCTGCAGACCTTCCTGGGACCTTTCTATGGTCCTGGAAAGTCTGTCAGGTACCCCATTTGAGACCTTAGAGTCAGCCTCAGAGAAGCTTCTGACTCTAAAGGTAGCTCTTCTGCTGGCCTTAACATCTCTCAAGTGAGTAGGAGATCTACAATCTCTCTCTGTTGCTCCTTCCTGTCTTGCCCCTGGATTAGCCAAGGACAGATTTTATACCTAAAGTGCGTATATCTGCTGCCCATCCGGTAGATTTGCAGGCTTTCTACCGTCCTCCGTTCCTCAAACCAGAACAGTGCATCTCTAATTGGATAGTGGAAGCAATCTTGCTTATGAAGCGTGTGGTCTCGCTATGCCTCTGGGCATAAGGGCTCAGTCCACTACGGGGGTCGCCTCCTCAAAGGCTTTGTCCAAAGTGGTACCCTTACAGTATGTGTGTGCTGCAGCAGGGTGGTCTATGCCACACACATTCATTCGTTACAGCCTGTATATACATTCTACCCCAAGCTCGAGTGTCTTGCAGTGACCCTTGGGCTTGGATCTTTTGAACAGATCATACCCTCAGTATGATGGAATTGTTTTTCTTGTTTCCACAGAATGAAGCTCACGCAAAGTTGAGTTTTGAAAGGGAATGTCTGGGTTACAGATGTAATCCAGAAAGATTTTGAATAGCTTTATCATACTCGGGCATGCTTGTGAAATGCCTCTTTGCTTCAGATAATAGAGGCTGACGGCACAGTTCACAGGTGGCATTTTTATATCACACGGCATGCTTAATTGCCATGTCACCTGATCACGGCAGGCCTATAAATAAGCATGATGTTACACAAGCTTCAGATACCATTCATGTGCAAGGGTGCTTCCCACAAAGTGAAGCTCATGCAACATCTCATTCCCTTCTCAGGGAACAGGGTTAACCCAGCTGTTTCTGTATAGGTTTCTGTGAAGTTTTGTCTGAGTTATCTGAGTTTTCTCCAAACCCAAAAAAGTGGGACTGGATAAAAGAAATTACACCTAGGTGCAAAAGAGTGTGTGAGTTTGCGTGCATGGTGCACTTCAATGGACTGGCATCCCATCCCAGGTGCATTTCCACTTTGAACCCAATGTTCCTGGGATTGGCCCCAACCCTAACCAGGATAAAGCGATTACTGAAAGTGAGTGAGTTTAAGGTATGGAAAATTATGATATATTGTTTTAAGAAAATCTGATAATCTGAAATCTGTTAATGATAGTTTATAACAGTCTTTCAACTGCATTTCTAGGTACAAATATGGCAACTAAAAATACTAACATATGAGGTGAGACACAAAGAAAACTGCATTTCTGCATTCAAAACAAACTATTAAAGGTTAAAATAAATTTTCTTCACAGAATGTCCGGTAATTTTTTGTACCATTTAATTACATATTTTTTGAATATTTTGGAGTTGTAAACAGGCACCAATGAAATTTTCAGAGAAGCTGATTGTGGGTGGGATAATTGGCATATCTGGGAATTTGTAATCCTCTTCCACACCTTTAAAAATTTTTACTTTCAAAAATGATTACAGCTGTGTGTTTGTAAGTTGCAGACTTGGGACAGAGCAGTCCGCTGACACAGAGACAGATGAAGCCACCTAACACAGTAACACAGTCATAATTACATTTTCTGCTTACTCAGTTTGCACTCTATTGGCAAGCTCTCATCACATCAACCCAGTGGGACAATGTTCATCTAATTTAGAACAACATCAGTCGTGCTGTAATTGTTTGACTCGAACATGTGGGAATTGCATGATAGAGTATAATGGGTTAAGACTAACTTTGTTTCAAACAAATATCCACAACACACAGAATTTGATTTGGAAGTGCAAAGCAAAAAATCAGCAGAGTTCTATACCAATTTACGTGCATTGTCAAAACAATTGGCTTAGCACTTATTCTCAGCAGCACAAATGGATCATCCGGACATCTCAGCCTCACAACAGCTCTCATCAAATTGCAAAAACGAACAAGACAGCATGAAAAGCTGCAGATTATTAGAAACATAATGAAGTCTGAATAATGTACAGTACAGCGACTAGGTTATAATGAGAGTATTTTGTAAAATATTTCATCTATATACAGTATGCCTTTATAATATACAGTATATTCATACAGTATCTCACAAAAGTGAGCACACCAATCACATTTTTGTAAATATTTGATTATATCTTTTCATGTGACAACACTGAAGAAATGACACTTTGCTACAATGTAAAGTAGTGAGTGTACAGCTTGTGTAACAGTGTAAATTTACTGTCCCCTCAAAATAACTCAAAACACAGCCATTAATGTCTAAACCACTTGCAACAAAAGTGAGTACACCCCTAAGTGAAAATGTCCAAATTGGGCCCAAAGTGTCAATATTTGGTGTAGCCACCAATATTTTCCAGCACTGCCTTAATCCTCTTGGACATGGTGGGTTACACACGCTTGACACCATCTGAACCAAATAAGTTTATCTTGGTCTCATAAGACCACAGGACATGGTTCCAGTAATCCAGTAATACTGTAGATTATAAATATATCTTTTATATACACTAATCTATTTCAGAATTGTGTAGACACAACAATCTATCTCTTAACATTGATAAGACTAAAGAGATGATCAATAGAACACCTGAGGAGACTGCCAAAAGCTTCAAGTTTCTTGGTGATGGAGAACCTCTCTAGGACTCTCAACACCACCTGCCTAGCCAGGAAGATTTCCACTACCTGCGGGGGCTGAAAAGAGCCAAACCGAGAGTGTTCATTTGTGTCTAGTGGAGTTAAATAAACACTGTAGGGTATAAATTCAACACTCTGGGTGTTAAATCAACACTGAGGATTTTTCTGTATATAGAGTGATGATAGGGAGCATCCTGACCAGGTGTTTCACCGTGTCATATGGAAACCACACAGCCTCCGACTGCGATATCCTGCAGGGGATTGTAAGAACAGCTGAAAAGATCATCAGGGTCTCTCTTCCTACCATCATTAAGTACATTTACATGGACAACAATAATCCAATATTAACCCAATTAAGACAATATTCTGATTAAGAAACTACTATGTAAACTGCGATTATTGATTACCTTAATCTGACTAAAGTCATACTCAAGGTAAACACAAATCGAATTAAGACGTGGGGTATTCCTGTTTTAGTCGAATTATTGACGTGCATTACATACCTTAATCACACTATTAATGTCATGTAGGAGTTTTCATCGCATTTTGCGACAGGACACATACACACACGGTAGTGTGTAATGTGTAGTATTTACCTGCTATGTAGTAGGCGAGATGCATGTATTTTGACTACTATTTAATAGGTAAGTACACGGTTTCAGACGCAGCCCATGGCTTCAAGCAGTAGCCTATTTGCACATGTAGCACATCTGCACTTGAAGCTTTCGTAAAGTTAATAATGAAACACCCAAAACTGTATACATTACCATAACGAATATGAAATGTATGTTGATATGAGGGAACATCGGATGGAGTGGCATGGGGACGTAAAGATGTGTGTCATTAATCAATCTACTGTATGAAAAGGAGTAAGCGGTTGAAGATGGATGGATGGATGTATGTTCTATAACATGTAAAACAGGAACATTCTAAAAGAATTCTAGGAGTATTCTAAAGTGACTCATGTAAACATCTTAATCACAATATTGTCTTATTCAGATTAAGGTCAATAATTAGATTACTGCTGTCCATGTAAACATAGTCATTGTTTCTAATAACAACCACTGCATCTGCAAAGCCACCAGCATTACAGAAGACCCCTCTCACCCCTCTTATGGACTCTTCACCCTCCTGCCATCTGGCAGAAGGTACAGCAGCATCCATGCCACCACCATTAGGCTTCACAACAGTTGCTGCTCTGAGGTAGTCAGATTATTCAACAACCTGCTGCCTCCCAAAACTCACCTGGGCTAGTCAAACACCTAACACAGAAGGACTGTACCACAGTGTACCACTACACACCACACTTTACAAAAGATGCATCAGACAGTTTATGGAGTAAATGGAATTTAACTGTACTTATTGTTGCTACACTACCTAATAGTTTACAATTTACAGCCCATGTTCCTTGTATTTTTTGTCCTGTGTATTATTTGTCCTACACTCATCTCACACTGTTGTATATTTGCACGTTGTATTCCTGTGCTGTGTTATAAGTTGTACCATGATCATGGAGAAACAACATTATATTCCAATGTATACAAGCTATATAGAGGAATGACGATGAAACCCCATTTGACTTGACTTGATTTCTAATGTTTCCTTTACAGTTTCTTGATTCTGGCAGCATTTACACTACTGGTGAATAATAAAGGTGGAGGCCATATTGTTAAACCAAATTTGCCATGATTAATGTGATCATTACAACTAGGACCTTTCATGCAGCAGTACAGTAAGAATATACTAGACTCTTATCAAATGTTTATTTCAATGCTTCCCAGGTTTTTTTTTTCATTTTTAAATTGTCTCTTGCTTTTTGTTACATCATATTACATTTTTCAGTCTGTATTTTATATTCCTGTTTTTCTTTTGTAAGTCTTTAAGGCAACTACTTGTTGAAATCTGGTAGTATAGACAGCATTAAAAAACATCTTAGATACCTCTATTCAATAAAAATTTGTTAGCCCTAGAGTTGTGACCTAAATGCAAGTGATTTCTAAATATTGCACCCACAGAATTGCCTTAAGCAGCTGTGTAATCTTTCTCTGAATATGTGCAAAAATATATAATTGACCACTTTATTTACAAAATATTGCTCTCGTGAACACGCATTGGAGTAAAAATATTTTGTAAATAAAAGTGGAACACTCCTCGCTTCATAAGATTGAGGTTAAACCACTAGAGTCACATGGATTATTTTTATGATGGCTTTACTATCTTTCTGGGGCTTGAAAGTGGTAGTTGGATAGGCAGTCAGTGGAGGGCCAGAAATCTCAGATTTCATCAAAAATATTTTAATTTGTGTTCCGAAGATGAACGAAAGTCTTTCGGGTTTGGAACGACATGAGGGTGAGTAATTAATGACAGAATTTTCATTTTTGGGTGAATTAACGATTTAATATGCATTTGATATAATTTTGGAGTTTCCCTTAGTGCGTTCATATTTCAATCATTAATTATTACCATGTTTTCATTTGCTGGCCAGATGTCTTCTCATGAGAAAACTCTCCTAAGGGTTATACTGACAGAAGGGGACATAAGGAAGGTCTCCCTTGCCAAGAAGCCTGATTCAATTGACAACTTGTTGCTCTAAAAGATATTCACTATGCAACCTAACAGACATATCAGAGCTTTAAGATAGAGCTACACTGGAAATCATTCATATAATTTAACTTGTATCACTTGATCCAGAGGAAGCACTGGATGACTCCGTAAGCACAGCAGACACAGAGATATGTTCTATCTCATCACAGGAAAGGGGAAAAAATGGGAAAAAGTATTTGAGATCCCTTCCTTTAAAGTTGATGTTGAATAGCATCTCAAGGACAACACATACCTCAAACTGACAAAAGAACTAAAGCATGAAATCTGGACAAATTAGCGGAAACCATGTTCAGCTTCAAAGCCTATCCAACAAATGATGACTATGCACAGGTTGCTGCTGCTCTGATAAATAAGCATCCATGTCTTCTGGAAAGTGGTTCATCTACCGGCTGGGGGTGCTGGAAGAATAGTCTAAAATTTAAAATGGGAAACTTTAGATCCAAGATGAGAAACATAGGATATCCTGATGTAACTGTTATTGGAAGAAAGCGAGGCATAAACAATCCGAAGCACGTCCATAAAAAAATACAACATGATGCGTTGGCCTGCTCTCTTCCGTGAGGCTCAGGAAGTCTTATTCTTATTTTTGATGTATTAAAGGGATTGTTCAACTTAAAATGAGTTCTCTCATCATTTAGTCACCCTTAAGCCATGTCTCGTTTGTATGTTGAAGTTCTTCTGCAGAAAACATTTAAAGAAGAAATAATGAATTATAGAATTTCATATGCGATTAGGGAATTATCATTTCAGGTTTTCATAAAGGGATAGTGCACCCCAAAATAACAATTCTCAACCAAACTGTTGATGGTACTCAGTGACTTTTATATATTATGGAAAATACTATGGAATTTGGAACTATGGAACTCAATGGCAACCAGACACTGTTTGGTTACTAACATACTAACATACTAACATGCTTCAAAATATCATATCATTTAGTAAAAAAAATATTTTGTGTTCAGTGAAAGGAAAAAAATCACACAGGTTTAGAACAACTTGAACATGAGTAAATGACAGAATTTAAATTTTTGGATGGTCTGTCGCTTTAACATAATAAAGCAACATATAATTATTTCTTAGCCTGGAAAGAATTTCTGTGTGAATGCTAATATGATTGTGTGACCTGCCCTTGTATGATTGATAATCCTAATTTAAATCTTCATTTACATACAATGGTGTGAAAAAGTGTTTGCCCCCTTCCTCATTTCCTGTTCCTTTGCATGTTTGTCACACTTAAGTGTTTCGGAACATCAAACCAATTTAAACAATAGTCAAGGACAACACAAGTAAACACAAAATGCAATTTGTAAATGAAGGTGTTTATTATTAAAGGTGAAAAAAAATCCAAACCATCTTGCCCCTGTGTGAAAAAGTGATTGCCCCCCTAAACCTAATAACTGGTTGGGCCACCCTTAGCAGCAACAACTGCAACCAAGCGTTTGCGATAACGTGCAATGAGGCTTTTACAGCGTCCTGGAGGAATTTTGGCCCACTCATTTTTGCAGAATTGTCCTAATTC
>JAFFST010045295.1:43329-60193 GCA_022414735.1 Noturus placidus
TACTTGTATTGTTCTCTGCTTGATATCACTTTGCTTGTATCTCTCATTTGTAAGTCGCTTTGTATAAAAGCGTCTGCTAAGTGAATAAATGTAAATGTAAATGGTCAGGACACACCTGCTCACACACCTTTAGCATGCACTGCTTCAAAAATGCACCCTGTGAAAAAGACTTTGAATCTCGGGTGATTTTTCTGCCACAATAAAACTTGCTTTCACTGCTGCATCATTTTTGGCTGTAGCTTTTGTAAGCACATTCTGCTGCTACTGCAGTTTGTCTTTTAATTTTGTTGCAATTCTTTGTTTTTCTCTGAGGCAAAATTTCCCACATTTAGCTCCGTGTCTGGTGTCAAAATGCCAAGGTAGATTGCACTCTTTCACGACTGACACCACCTCATGATACAAAAGACTGGTTTTTCACCTTGAAGTACAAACATGTACTTGTTCTCCCATCGTTCATGAAACTGCCTTCCTTGTGCATCAATTCTTCTCTTCTTGAACATGTTGAAGTTAATTTGTGGAGATTTCTCCATTTCAAATCGCCTTCATGTGACTTTGCTGCGGATGTGGTTTATGTGGCCCTCAGTATGATTTTTTTCTCCTTCGGTTCTTAGAAATAAAGCTTTATTCGTATGTTTTGGATAGCGGAAAGGCCTACATTACCCATAATCCTCGACTACCAATGATTTGTCACGCCCCTAGGTGTATAATATGCTGTGAGCTTCAATCTGATTGGAGAACCGAGGACCCTCTGCCAATCAGATTATTGTTGTTATTATTTATTGATTTGATTGGTTCATGATCATATATCGCCGTGCTCGGGTTATTAATGAAGTGAATGAACGGCTGGAGTGTCTGCTCTGAGCGTCTCTTACAGTCGCGGACGGGTTTACATTGGAGTCAATGGAGAACCATAGCGGACCGCATTTGGCCCACGGGCCTTGAGTTTGACACATGTGGTCTATAGGGTTAGTTATAATTAGGGATGTACCGATACCGATACCATTCGGCCCGATACTGTGCTCATGTACTCGTAAAACAACACAGAGACGGGCAGGAAGTAAGCACAGGAGCGCTGTCTTTATTAATAAACGAAGAAATCAACAAACAAACACAAGCAACGCGGTCTAGGTTGAACAGGACTATCTGGATCAAACATGGGACTATAGTCTAGGCATTACTCTGGAACAGCGCAGGGACATGAGACCCTAGAATGCTACACGCATTACCTACTGCACTAACACACACAGAGGTATACACGTTAAACACTACGAACCTTACTTAACGATGCAACCGAGAATACTGCGCGAAGTGCACAGCCACACGAAGGGTTTAAATAGACAACATAATTACACTAAACATAAACACCTGGTTAAATTAAGCTACACCCTCGCACATCCAGCCCATGTCCAAACAGGAACAGAACATAACCAAAACAATTGTCATGTGACTTTAGCTTCACCTCTGATATTTGGACTAGCAGTGTCAGCCCAATGTCCCTTATAAGTTTAACAGCACACTGGATTGATGAGGATTTTACTCCCCAGAGTCGTTTCACAAGCAACGTAGTTTAAGGGTTCGCACACTGGCCAAGTCATACCAGGTGTGTTTGATGGCATGCTTCAGACGTGGGGCATTCCGAAAAGTGTGAAGTACTCGTATCGGTACTCGGTATCGGTGATTACCCAAATGTAAGTACTTGTAATTGGTCTGAACAAAATTGGTATTGGTGCATCCCTAGTTATAATACTGTCTGGTTTCAATTTAATAGCCCGAATGTCACATCTAATATTTGCAATCTTACCAATGACAAATTTCGTGAAATAATCACTGCTATGTAACGATTGAGTGCTTCTTTCTGTAGTTGGTGGTTTAATTCGTAGTTAATTCTACTACTGTGTTGAATAGAAATCTAGAATTGTTTTTGTTATCTCCTATTAAAGTAGAGAGATAGACTTTTCTAGCATCACTGACAGATTTTCTATAGTTCAGTAGGCTCTCCTTCCATGCTGTTTGAATATTACCAATTTCGTTCAACGCCATTTACGTTCTAATTTTCAAGTGGTCTGCTTTAAGGTATGCGTTTGATCGTTATACCAGGGTTCTAGTTTTTTTCTCTCTAATTAATTTTCTTTTGAGTGGAGCCACTCTATCTAGTGTGTAGCGGAGTGTTGACTCTAAGCATTCAGTTGCCTGATCGAAATCTATCAGATCAGACGGTGATCCAAATCTAATTGATGTCTTTGCTAGGTTATTTATGAAGCTCAGTGCAGTAGCTGATGTGAAAGTACATTTTACGCAGTAGCGAGCCGAAGGGGTCAATACGTATCAATACATATTATGAACAAGATAAGATAATGGTCTGAGACAACTTCAGACTGCAGAAAAATGTAAAAAAAATTCTATATTTAATCTGTATGTTAGTATGAGGTCAAGAGTGTGACCACCATTATGAGTAGGTCCGATTATGTTCTGATTAACCCCTACTGAATCTAAGATGGACACAACCGCTGTTCTCAGAGGGTCTTCCAGGTTATCAAAATGAATATTAAAATCACTGACGTTTAATGTTTTATCTACAGAAACAACCAGGTTTGAGATAAAGTCTGCAAATTCACTAAGAAATTCATTATATGGCCCTGGGGGTCTGTAAATAATAATTAGAGGAATTGACTTATTTTTTGTGGCTACATAAGTTATACTAGTATAAATAATTTAAAAAGAATTAAATTTATAACTAGGTTTTTGTGTGACGCCTAGAGTTTGACTATGGATGCGACCAACACCTCCTCTACCAGTTGAACGAGGCTGAGTACACCCCTCACATTTTTGTAAATATTTGATTATACATTTTCATGTGACAACACTGAAGAAATGACACTTTGCTACAATGTCAAGTAGTGAGTGTACAGCTTGTGTAACAGTGTAAATTTGCTGTCCCCTCAAAATAACTCAACACACAGCCATTAATGTCTAAACTGCTGGCAACAAAAGTGAGTACACCCCTAAGTGAAAATGTCCAAATTGGGCCCAAAGTGTCAATATTTTGTATGGTCACAATTATTTTCCAGCACGGCCTTAACCCTCTTGGGCATGGAGTTCACCAGAGCTTCACAGGTTGCCACTGGAGTCCTCTTCCACTCGTCCATGATGACATCACGGAGCTGGTGGATGTTAGAGACCTTGTGCTCCTCCACCTTCAGTTTAAGGATGCCCCACAGATGCTCAATAGGGTTTAGTCCATCACCTTTACCCTCAGCTTCTTTAGCAAAGCAGTGGTCATCTTGGAGGTGTGTTTGGGGTTGTTATCATGCTGGAATACTGCCCTGCGGCCCAGTCTCCGAAGGGAAGGGATCATGCTCTACTTCAGTATGTCACAGTACATGTTGGCATTCATGGTTCCCTCAATGAACTGTATCTCCCCAGTGCCAGCAGCACTCATGCAGCCCCAGACAATGACACTCCCACCACCATGCTTGATTGTAGGCAAGACAACACTTGTCTTTGTACTCCTCACCTGGTTGCCACCACACACACTTGACATATGACACCGGGGAGGGAAAATGGCTAATTGGGCCCAATTTGGACATTTTCACTTAGGGGTGTACTCACTTTTGTTGCCAGCGATTTAGACATTAATGTCTGTGTGTTGAGTTATTTTGAGGGGAAAGCATATTTACACTGTTACACAAGCTGTACACTCAATACTTTACATTGTAGCAAAGTGTCATTTCTTTAGTGTTGTTACATGAAAAGATATAATCAAATATTTACAAAAATGTGAGGGGTGTTCTCACTTTTGTGAGATACTGTATATAACTGTATCCAGGAGGACAGGCTTCATTTAATGCTATGTACTCGTTTGGTTTAATCCAAGTTTCCGTTAAACACATTAAATTACATCCCTGATCAGAAATGATTTTGTTAGCAGTAAGAGCATTAGATGCAAGAAATCTAATGTTTAATAGTCCTAGATTCAGATCAAAAGTGCTGGATGTGCATTCCGTATGATCTAATTTTATGTTAATTAGGTTACTAAAACAAACTTTTCAAAATTTTCTATGTATTTGTATAGCTCTGGGAACAGACACAGTCTCTATAGTATTTACTACAGGTGTTGAACTATTAATTGAACATTGATTATGATGAATGTTGTTATTGTAGTAAGATGTAGGCAGTCACTTGGTGTGTAGCGCATTGGAGATGTTGTCTGACAGCAGTTCCGCTCCGAGGCTGCTGGGGTGCAGGCCTTCAGGACAAAACAACCTAGGACGCTTCCAGAACAGATTCCAGTTATTAACAAACAGCTGATTCTGTTCATTACACCAAGATACTAACCACTCGTTTAAAGCAAGAAGTCTACTGAACTTTTCAGCTCAACGTCTGTATGTGGGAAGACGTAGAGAAGATGATCTTCCCGGTGGGTGATCTGCCTCCTACTGTCTCAATCAGGCTGGCGAAGTCCCTCTTCAGAACCTCCATCTGTCGCAGCCTGATGTCGTTTGCCCCCGCGTGCAGCATGACTGCTCCAATGCACTCGTCCTTCTTCAGGATTCCGGATACCTGCGCAGCAACATCAAGGACACGAGCACCAGAAAAACAATGGATGTGCACCTTACCTTTTGTTGAAGAGAAGCAGACGTTTTGCGTAATGGAGTCCCTCACGATCATAGCGTTTGGTCTGGTGTGACGGAGAGTAGCGAATCTCTATACTTTAATCATTTTAAAGTATTGAGATTATAAGAATAGCATCAGCTCGAGGGACACTGCTTCCTCCGACACTTCCTGCCTCCTCGGTTGCCAAATCATCTATATGCTTTTCCTCCGATCGCTCTGCTCCCACAAGTTCTAACGAGAGTTTGCCAAGACTGTCTATGATTGCTGCTAGTAGCACCTTATTAGCCAGCTTGAATATGGTTCTCAGAGACAATAGTCCTGCTAGACGGCACTCCTTCTGAGATTCCCATCTTCAATGATCTACTTTCTCAAGCCCAAGGGCTGATTTATGACCCTTGGCCAGAACTATGGAAACTGTGGGTCTTGTCTGAGAAGCACCAGCTCATAGATTCTGATCTTACAACTGAGGTTGAAGAGACAGTGACTGCATTTACATGGACAGTAGAAATATAATTATTGACCTTACTCTGAGTAAGATAATAATGTGATTAAGGTGGTTACAGGCTTTACATAATTTGATTAATGGCACACCTCATGTCACTGCTCCACGCCAACCAGACGTCCCTCCAGAATTTCAAGTATCAACTTACAGTTCGTCTTCCTTTGGGTACCGTATACAGTTTTGGATGTTTTTATAAAAAAAAAAAAAATTATGAATGCTTTAACTGCAGTTAATGCTGTACATGCATATAGACAACTGCTTGAAGCCATGGGCTGCATCCCAAACCGCATACTATATAGTAGCCGAGATACATGCATTTTTCCCCACTACTGGCCTATAGTAGGTATGTATGCGCTTTGGGGCGGGGCCGTACTCTCTTGTTCGCCGTAAAATGTTCTCACACTATGTTAATAATGTGATTAAGGTGTTTACATGTCTGTATACGCGTCGATAATGCGACTAAAACCAGAGTACTCCACATGACTTAATTCGATTAGTGTTTACTTCAAGTATGACCTTAATCAGATTAAGGTAATTTTTAAATGCTGTTTACATGGTACTTTCTTAATCACAGTATTGTTTTAATTTGGTTAATGGTGGATTATTGTTGTCCATGTAAACGCACTGAATGTTGAATGCTAGAGCACCATCCACGCGGAAATTGTATGCACTCAAGTGGCAACTTTTTGTCTTGTGATATGAGGAACTTTATCTAGATCAAGTGAACTGCACAATAGCACCAGTCCTAGAGTTCTTACAAGGACATTTCAGCCAGCCATGCCCCTATTGATCGAGCCTCTGTGGGACAACATCCTCTAACTTTGAGGTTTATGTGTGGTCTCAGGCGACGGAGGCCCTTCTGCAGACCACACATACCTTCCTGGGACCTTTCTGTGGTCCTGGAAGGTGTGTCAGGTGCCCAATTTTAGGCCTTAGAGTCAGCCTCTGAGAAGCTCCTGACTCTAAAGGTAGCTCTTCTGCTGGCCTCATCTCTCAAGCGAGTAGGAGATCTACAAGCTCTCTCTGTTGCCCCTTCCTGCCTTGACTTTGCCCCTGGATTAGCCAAGCCTTTCCTGTATCCTAGGCCAGATTATATTCCTAAAGTGCCTACATCTGCTGCCCAGCCTGTAGTGTTGCAGGCTTACTACTTTCCTCAATTTCTCACACAATGGTGATGCTGTGTCAAAGCAGCGCATCTCTAATTGGATAGTGGAAGCAGTCTCTATCGTTTATGAGACGCGCGGTCTCACTGTGCCTCTGGACATAAAGGCTCATTCCACAATGGAGTCACCTCCTCGAAGGCTTTGTCCAAAGGGGTATCCTTACAGCAAGTGTGTGCAGCGACGGGGTAGTCTACGCTACACACATTCATTTGATATTACAGCCTGGATATACATTCCACCCCAAGCTTGAGTGTCTTGCAGTGACCCTTGGGCTCGGATCTTTTGAACAGGCCATACCCTCAGTATGACAGATTGGGAATACTTGTTCCCTGCATTGAGCTCATGCAACGTGGCGTTCCCTTTGAAATGGAAAGTCTGGGTTACGCATGTAACCCGGTTCCCTGAGAAGGAAATGAGATATTGTGTAGATTTGTCATACTGGGGCATGCCTGTGATAATAGATAATTATTCATAAAATTGATGCTGGCGGCGCGGTTCACAGGTGCCATTAAATATCACGCAACATGCTTAATTGCGATGTCACCTGATCACGGCCGGTCTGTAAATAGGCATGATGTTACACAAGCGTCAGATACCGGTCATGCGTGAGGGCGCTTCCCACAACGTTGAGCTCATACAACATCTCATTCCCTTCTCAGGGAACAGGATTACATGTGTAACTCAGACATTTGGAATGAAATGAGGGTGAGTAATTGATGAGAGAATTGTCATTTTTGGATGAACTATCATTTTTATTCTAAAATATTTCCAGTTAAAACTTCTAAACTTTTGCAATGTAGCAGTACAGAGTTTTTTATGTACATAATACTTAGATAACATAGTATGCCAACAGGTATAAGTAATGAAACATGGTAGATCATCCTGTTATAGGAAAACAATCAATTATGGGGTACTGTGATGTGGAGGGATGTTACCACACCAAAGTTGATAATTTTCAGCATATCCTGAAGTTTTTTTTTCTCATATATCACATGAATTTGGCAATAATTACTATTTTTTAATTCTTAATGTAATCACATTGTGTTTTCTTTATTATTATTATTATTATTATTATTATTATTATTATTATTATTATTATTATTATTATTTCCTCTATAATTACAAATCATGTTGTGGAATATCCATGAGCTACATTTGGTCACCAGCCTCTCTGTTTTTTCTCTCAAGAATTGACGAATGAAATATGACAAAAAGCTGCTTGTCAGTTTACAGAGAAGGTCCTTTGCCTTCTAGAATTTCCTGTAGTCGAAAACCTACAGAAGGTTACAAAATACTAACACTTGCTCCTTGCAGGAAACTTCACCATGTCAAAGATTAAATGTTTTCTCCAGATATAGAACATGTTTTTTTTTTTTTTTTTTTTTTTTATCTGATAAATTAGAGTCTTAAATTGTGAAAATTATTTATGATACAAGTTGCTTTTGAATGAGTTTTACTGCAGAAACAATAATGTGTTTGAACAAGCACATTAATATAAACCTGTGGTTTGAATTACAGCTGGGACTATTGTCAGAGCTGATTTTATAGACAATTAATCAACACCTTCAGAATCGAGAATTTCAACAGCATTGTGGTATAAACATTTTTATTACACCTTGGCCAAACAGGATGTAGGTAAATTTTGAAGTAATATAATTAATTACACATTACCACTTAACATGAAAGATAGGAAGCTAATTCTTTTGGTCAGAATGACAATAGTAATGTCTGAAATAGTTACCTTTTGCACTTCCAATAATGTGATCAAAGTTGACATACTCCTTGCACAGACAATTGCTTTGCTATTTTTTACCTCTAAAATTTGTGTATGACTTTATTAAATCAGTGTGTTTGATTAAGCCGGAATAGATGTATTAGCACCAAGACAGCTGTTTCACATGTATTCCTGTATTTGCAATGTGCACTCAGAGAACAATCTGGAAAATCAATATGGAAAATAGAAATTTCAAATGAAAATTGGAGAAGCAGCCTATGCTGCTTAAACAACCATGGCCATGATGCGACACAGCTGGTGGTTTAGCATTCAGCTTTGCATTGCACCTCTTCGCAGACAGCGTTGATAAGTCTCTCAAATTTGGAGCATTGTCAACGTCATTATCTTCTTATTTTCTGCAGATGAGCTTGCTGAATTGCTACACACTTTCACCAAGGCACTATCATAATACCACCACTGTCTATGGCACCCTACACATTATGCCATGAATAAATTAAGTCGAGTTGAACAAAGCCTGTTCAAACCAAATGCTTGGATCAATTTTTCAGCCATGCTTATCAGTCAGCTCTTTTACAGAATATAATTGAATATGAAGGATTTTGGAAGAGGCTCTGGAGGCACTGTGACAGCCAATTTTTCAAAACTTTGTAAGTCTGTGGTTGCACAGAAAATATGGAGGAGTTACTTGCCTGTGATTCTTTCACATGCACACTAAGACAAAGTTTTCTGTGAATTTGAATATACCAATACAAAAAGTTGGGCGGTTTTAGCCTTTCAGGTCTGGCAGGTCTATTAACAGAATGGTGCCCAAGCCTCTAATTATGTGCACAATGAAAGAAGCTTAAAGTGCTCTCTGATTATAATGAATGTCACTTTGAATAAAGTAGGCCTAAATAACCATGTGTAACCATATGTATAATGGTGAAAGAGAATGGAAAAAATGTGTTGTTTGGGCACGCTGAAGTCTCATAGCATAAAAAAACAGTTAATCATAACTAATAGGTTTTTATTTATTTTACCTGTGAAGTGATATCCCACAGTGAATAACTAATGTACCATAGCAAACTGTCTCTGCAGTCGACATGGTGTATTGTTTATGGATAATACTGGGTTAGTGTCACACACTCAAAAGAAGCAACACAGATACATTTACATTTATTCATTTAGCAGACGCTTTTATCCAAAGCGACTTACAAATGAGTGCACATTCATACACCAATGGTAGCAGAGCTTCCATGCAAGGTGCTAGCTTGCCATCGGGGGCAACTTAGGGTTCAGTGTCTTGCCCAAGGACACTTCGGCGTGGGATCACCCGGGCCGGGATTCGAACCACCAACCCCACGATTAGTGGATTAGTGGACAACCCACTCTACCGACTGAGCCACAGCCGCCCACAGATCATACCAAGAGAACAAATTATCCTCATTATGGTGTTTTACTATCATTAATGTATGTTAGTACTTCTAGAGCTCGCATAATTTCTTTGTGACCGGCAATTATTCTACTAAAATTGAGTTTTCTTTTTTGACTTTTCTGTTTTTCCTACAACCATATTGTAGTTTTCTTTTTTCATGATCAGTTAATGGAGATTTAGTGTTGAGACTGTCACCTGCTTTTGTAAATGCTTTGTTTGTATTCTGCGTCAATTTTAAGTGATTTTGCATTAATGTTCACTATATCATGACAATCATGGGCCTCTGTGAGTTCAAGTTTTCAGAAGATGCCTGATAGCACTTTCCACCAAGTGTGTTATGCTGCCTTGTGATGCACTTCAAAAAGATGCAGTTATCTGGTTTCATGTGTTTTGGAGGAAGCATGTGTCAGCTTCCTCCCTGCCTGCCTGGTAGCTGCCATATAACAGGGAGAGTTAGCTAGTGGGTGGGAACTGGCCAAATTAGGGAGAAAATGTATAGGGAAAAAAAAACAAAACAATAGTAACTGCTCCTTTATAACACATTAATAAGCACTGCATATTTTTTATAAAGCTGTGCTGGAAGATTTATTAAAACCTTATTTCAAAACCTAGGTGATTAGGGGTTTTAGGTAGTATTATGGTCCCTATATATGAAAGAGATGATCAAGAATAACTCATTATTGGTAAAGGGTTCATTGTAAATCTTATGTTTTGTTAGTTTGCCTTTATAAACAGAACATTGCTGATGCTTTGAGATATCTTTTATAAAGAATTTATTCCATTATTCCATTTTTGCTGATATATGGGCTTCTTAAATAAGCAATGATCTCTGAAAATCCAATGTATGTATCCAATATTTTCCAATCATGTTAGACATAAATCTTTATTTAATAAATTTAGATACAGAAATTTACTTCACATATTCATGCAGACCAGAGGTCTCATTTATCAACTATGCACATACTGTATATAGTTTTGTCAATAAACCATGCACATTTCCACATATATAATGTGATTTAACAAGTTAGTGTTGTGCTTGAGGATGTGTGTATATTTATGTCCTGTGTCTGGTGTGTCCTGTGGTCAGGGCTTTGTGATGGTCACTTTTACTTTGTTGTCTTTAAACATTTTGGCAAGCTTAGCATCATTGTCCTGCTCAAAGATGCAGTTGTGACGAAATTTTAACTTCTGGCTGATGTCATGAGGCTGTAGTATATAGATAATCCTCCTTCCCCATGATGCAATATATTTTCTGAAGTGCACCAGAAAACCACACCCACAAAACATGAAGCTTCCACCACCATGCCACCATGTTAGGATGGTGATCTTTGGATTAAAAACCTCACCCTTTTTCCATAGTGCTGATCATTATGACCTAACACTTAAATATGTGTTTCATCTGACCAGAGAACACTGCTCCAAAATGCTGGTGGTCACATGACAACTTCAGTCTGAAGTTAGTAGCTTCTTCCTTGCATGAAAGCCTTTCAGGCTATGGCAATGTACGACTCTCAGTGGATGTAAATGGTCTGCACTTATAGAGTCCTTTTATCCAAAGCACTTTACACTGTATCTCATTCAGCCATATACACACACACTCCAATGGTAGCAGAACTGCCATACAAGGTGCTAACTTCCCATCGGGAGCAACTTGGGGTTCAGTGTCTTGACCAAGAACACTTTGGTATGTGGAATCATGTGGGCCGGGAATCTCTACCACTCTACCAACTGAGCCACAACAGCCAAAGAACACAATGAAGGCTGCTGGCTTTTGCTGCAAAAATAAGAAGCAAGTGCAACTGTCAAAGTCTGCATAAGAACTGTGACTGGTTCTGCAAGATGCTCAATAAAACTTACAGCTCATTTCCTTATAAAACTGCACAAATCATACCTGAGACTACGAATTTTTTTTTTTTAAAGCAAATGGTAATCACACCAAAAACCGTATTTGTTTAATTTATTTCTGTTTAATCTTTATAGTATTTTTTTAATGTAGAAAGATTTAATTTATTTATGTTTGAAAGCATTTCTTTGCATGTGCCTAAGCCTATTGCAATATTGTACTGTATACTTACAACTGAACACCAAATCAAAACACAACATCAAACAAAAATGTAATAGCAAATTTTAAATAACAACAGCAAATCAATAACACAATCGCAAATATATAACAGCAAATATAAAAAACAAAGCAGTAAATTAAAAATAAACACAACAGTAAAACAATAAAAACAAAAAAAAATATATTGAAAACAATAAATATATAACAGCAAATTCAGAAATACATCAATATTAACTCAAAATGTAAAGCGTAAATCATTTTTGAACAGGACCTGCTCAAAATGTGTTTTGTACTCACTGATATACATTTGCTTTTTTCAACTCACAGAGTAAAGCAGAAGACATATAGAGTACATGTAACACTAAATATATATAAAAAAGTGGTGGTTAAATCTTGTACATACTTTTAAATAATGAACATAATAAACATTGGCTTAATATTCATTTCAGAGCTATTTTTACTAGAATTTTTGACTTTCACTGCTTTTTGTAGTCAGTGAGGAGCAATAATAGGAGGATGTAGATAATCAGCACAGGCAGTTTACATTACAGAGAATTTGCTGCTGGAGACTTTATATGATTCCATTTTAATCAAAGAAACTGTGAGGAATGGTCAACATTGCTGGGTTTGAATATTGATGAATATTTGCAAGCAGCACAATTCAACATTTGTCTCGCTAAGTTGGAGAAGAGAAATTAGCATACTCGCTAACAAATGGCAGAGATAATGTGTTAGTTGTGCTGATTAACTATTGATTGAGATTAATGCCTGTGCATTTGGGAACTAGCCATAAAACAGTAACCTATTACATGAGGTAATTGCTCATATGAAAAATCTATTATATTTCTATTTCCTGGCCAGAGAAAATGACTTTATTTATCAGGACTCTTTGGAGCAGAATTTATTAACTAGCATACACGAACAAAGTCTTCCAGGGGAAAATGAAGGTTGGCGTGTAAAAAATGTGGATATTGCATTAATACATTGTAATGCACTGAATTTATTTATATTTATTAAGATGTCTGGAAAAATAAATGCGTCTATACAAAATGAATTCAGAATAAATGTTTTCAACATGTTTTAGATCTGCTTTATTTAATTTCAAACACAATT
This sequence comes from Noturus placidus, assembly GCA_022414735.1. NCBI lineage: Eukaryota > Metazoa > Chordata > Actinopteri > Siluriformes > Ictaluridae > Noturus > Noturus placidus. The sequence goes on from JAFFST010045295.1 coordinate 55,933, forward strand.
TTGGAAAGGAAAAGAAATTGTATTATGTATAGTGACCAACTGAACTTGCCTTCACGCCTTTTCAATAAGCTTCTGTAAGATCATCTCTAAAATGATATGTGTTTTCATTTAAATATGCATTTGTCAACACACCTAATAATCATGGGTTATATTGTGTTTGGAAAATCAAGATTTAAAAGTAGAATTTGTTGTCAATAGACAATGCTTGAACTGTATACTGATCAGTAAACGAGAAGTAGATATTATGTCATGCCAAGAAGACAGTACTGTCTATCGACACTGCATAAATCATGTTTTTTACAGCTTGTTTTGGTACCTGTTTCTCAACTGAAAAATCAATCGGATTGGTTGAACAGGCAGAACTGAATTAAACAGAAAGTATTAAGTGTGACGTTGACCTGTAGGAAGGTACTTTAATTGATCTGGGAGCTTGTCCTCGGGTATTGTTGATGCATCAATAAATCCTCCCAAGTCAGGCTGGTAATAATTTTTAAAGGCAACATGTCCTTTGATTATTTGAGTTAGATCAATGCATGAATATAAATTTCTGAGCATTCTCCAAGCCTTGTTTGGCATGCACAAACAAAATCGCTCATCCTTCTAATTAAATGTCATTTCTAAAGACAACCACAATAGGCTCTGATTGCTTTTTGTGTCTATTTAGTCTATATCAATACTGTTCACTCATGCATGACTCACACATGACTATTTTCACCTCAGCTGTTCCTTCTAACGGCATTGTCAAATATTCAGCATTTTTTAATTGGTTGCAGATTTGTTGTAAAGACCACCTAGAACTTCTCTTAAGCTTCTGATTTGTTGGAATACTCAAATTTAAGTCCTAGATCCTTCATAGATTTTAATCACTGTTAAAATATGTAAAACCTATACCTCCATTCTCTGTGAATATGGCTCCTGAGCTTTATCATATTGCATATAATCACTCCCGTTTTCTTCACAGGACTTTGATATCTCCTCCAGGATGCCTTTAGCTGTTTCCAGGGTGATTGAATTCCCACTCTCTGTTTTATTTTTGGAAACAATTAGCTTCATGCAAAAACATGCTTTGCTAAAGCCTATATTTATCTTTAAATGTCTGGTTTTACACTGTTTATAGGCAACTACCCTCCAAATGGTTTGTGTAATCAATAAAGAAGGAATAATTTCACAAATTGTTATAATTCATTTATCTAAAGAATTTGAAAGGTCTATACAATAGCAAAGCTATATGTGTATATATATTTGGGGTATTAATTTAACATAAATAATATTAACCCAATAATGTGCACCTTATATCACTTCTACCTGATGGCCAATTTTGAACTACAAGCAACAGTTTAGTAATATAGCACTATATATTAATATACCCAGCCACATATTGTGGCAGCAGTGCAGCACAGAAAATCATACAGGACAAAAGCTTCAGTTAATGTTCACATTAAAGATCAGAATTGAGAAAAATTGTGAATTTCAACCATGGCATGGTAAAAGATTGGAAAACCATCACCTGGTCTTATTTTCAGTACTCAACCATTCAGTTTTGGTCAGTTCATATTGGTCATATTCCTGTTCTTGGTTGAGAGGAATGTGGTGTGATCTTCTTCTGTTGTAGCTCATCAGCCTCAAGGTTTGACATGTTGTGCATTCTGAGATGCATTCTGCTCACCAAAGTTGTGAAGAGTGGTTAATTGAGTTACTGTATCCTTCATGTTAGCTGAAACCATTCTATTTATTCTCCTCTGATCAACAAGGCATTTCCGCCTGCAGAAATGCTCTCACTTGATTTTTTTTGTTTGTTTGTTTGATGTTCTCACCATTCTGTAAAAACTCTAGAGACTACTGTGTGTGGAAAATCTCAGAAGATCAACAGTTTCTGAAATATTCTAACCAGCCTTTCTGGCAGCACTTTTTTCTCCCTAGTCTGGTGTTTGCTGTGACCATGAACTGAATATCTTGGCCTGTATCTGTGTGATTTTATGCATTGCACTACTTCCCCCTAATTTGCTGAATTGGATAATTGCATTAATCAGCAGGGGTACATGCATTCCTATTAAAGTGTCTAGTGGGTGTATATTCCACATATTTAAAATAAAATCAAATATATTTATTTTAGGACAAATTTAATCAACAATAACACTTTAGGCATCCAACTAACAAAAATGCCTGTGTTATTTGTCATGCTGAACATTCATTAACACAGAGAGAATGTTGCTACTGATAGGGCCTGTTTTTTTTTTTTTTTTTTTTAATCCTCACACTCCTTTTTAACAGAACCTGAGATACATATAAGGGTGCATCGCCTCCAGGAGGGTGACAAGGTGACCTTATCTAACACAAGTGTCATTTGCTTGACCTACTCAGCAATGTTTGGCCAGTCAAGGGTTACAGCTCTTCACACATCACAAAATTATATTCATAAAACTGGATTGATAGTGCGTAAACAGTTTAGGACTTCAATAATAGAAAGCTGAAACATACATTCACTTTAGTCTGCTGGATTTCATATGACAATATGAAAAATCATATTTTATACATTTGACCTGAAGCCATCAAAGCAGGACATACAGATGGGTGCTTTGACCACTTAAGAATCTATGGCAAGTATTTAAGTGCTATGTAGACTAGCATCTAATCAATTGCTTCAATAGTTTACATCGGATCTACATAACCCTAATTTAAATAATACTATTCTGACTGTAGAAATGTTCAAACATTAAAATGGAAATATGAAGCATGCGAGTAGTGAGAACAGTACTGTATATCAATATATTGAAAGACTATACCACATGCTTTGGGGTAGATATAAGCAATGTTTTGTGCTAGCTGTTCTCAAATGTATTAGTAAATCACAGAAATCAAAATCTGGCATGTTTGTTGATGTTTTTATGACACCAACAGATTTCAGACACCAACTATGGACTGGAATTTGAATATTTAGGCAAGATTACTGCAGATGTTTTAGGACAGACTAAATATTTTCAGTTTGTCCTTATAATGTCTAGATATTAAAACCTATGTTGTTCTTTTAACAAATGGTATTCCTCTGAGAAAGCAATTAGCATCGAATACTTTTCTTAACTGGGTTAGCATCACAACTTTTGTGTGAATAGAGAAATTGTTAAGGCATGATGAACAATAAAATAAAGTGGGGTAAAAAAAGAAATTCTACATTCATATTTGGGGCACGGTGGCATGGTGGTTAGCATGTTTGCCTCGGACCTCTTGGGATAAGAGTTTGGAGGTGCTTTTTCACAGAAGTACAAAGAGCCAGATTGCAGCTGTCATGATCCTGAAGTTTGTGGCCGGAAAAGTGTACAACAGCCATCAGGTGTGCTGTGAATGGCTGAGACTAAGACTATTATTCACTTATCTGCTTGTGTTTTTAATGTACTAAACATAGTGAATCTGAAGGCTTCCCTGAAAACACAATATTAAATGATACAGTTCTCTTCAAAGGATGTGGCCACTAAAGCATCTTATATTTTAGATGGAGTTGATCGAGAATTATGATTTTTATTGGAGATGAGTGACTTTTGCCAGAGAGCCTGTAGAAAAAGTTGAGGTGTACTCTGTTGACACAAGGAGCCAAACTGTGTTGAGCAAGCTGCTAAATATTAGTGCTCCAGCCATACACAGATTGTTTTAATTCCTAGTCTGTCCTCAGCTGTACAGCAGCAAGCCTCAGGGGATCTGCAAAATGTACCCTCTTAAATGCCATAGAGCCTGTAGAGGTAGAAGCTGCCACTGCCATGTTTCTATAGAAAAGACAACACACACACACACACACACACACACACACACACACACACACACACATTTGTCTTCTTTTGAGGACCTTCCAGTGACATAGTCATTAACAGGGACATGCAGAGAGTTCCTCAGGGACAGGGGCTAAAATGAAAAAAGGGCTACATCACCAAAGAGTTAATTTGACTACTCAACTATATTAACTATATATACTTATAACCCTGGTAGACATTGTAAATAGACTGTGTGTGGTCACAATTATGAATATGAGCATGACACTACTAATATAACCTAATTGTATTTTATTTTTACATTCATAAAAATAATTACAACAAAACGGCAACATTTAGTGGAGACATGAATCAAAAGAACCTTTAAAAGAAAATGGAAAAAAGTGAGTACACCCCTCACATTTTCATAAATATTTGATTATATCTTTTCATGTGACAACACTGAAGAAATGACACTTTGCTACAATGTAAAGTAGTGAGTGTACAGCTTGTGTAACAGTGTA
>JAFFST010045295.1:65971-87472 GCA_022414735.1 Noturus placidus
CCCCCAACACAGTTCAGGAACCAATGTGACATATGAAACTGACTTTCAGTCTCTCAGCATGCATATTGTATAGTGCATCTGGGCAACATAGTCATTAAAAGCAACATGTTCTGCTGAATGCATTGCTTCTGCAGCAAAGGAGAGCTGAACTGTAAATATGAAAGAGGACAGAATAAGGCCATGTAACTTAGAAAAAATAAGTCTTACTTCTATTGATGTTTTTTTTTTTTTTTTTTACAGTGTTAGTTAGAAACTTTACATAACTTTACATAATTTTCTGGGTGGGCAGGGGGGCATGGTGGCTTAGTGGTTAGCCGGTTTGCCTCACATCTCCAGGGTTGAGGGCTCGATTTCTGCCTCTACCCTGTGTGCACAGAGTTTGCATGTTCTCTCTGTGCTTTATTCCTCCGGATACTTCAGTTTCTGCCACCAGTCCAATGACATTCAGTGTAGGCTGATTTGCATTTCCAAATTGTTTGTAGTGTGTGAATGAGTTTGTGTAAGTGTGTCCAATTGTGCCCTATTATGGGTTGGCACCATGTCCAGGATGTCTCCCGCCTTGTGCCTTGAGTCCCCTGGGATAGGCTAAAGGATTCCCGTGACCCTGTGTAGGATAAGCAGTATAAGAAAATTGATGGATGGATGGATGGATGGATTTTCTGGGTGAACAGCACAGCAGGTAGCATTGATGTCTCATAGCTCCATGGTCCCTGGTTTGATCCTGAGCTCAGATTAATGCTCTATGCATGTTCTCCCCAATTCCATATGGATTTTCTCTGGGTTTTCAGGTTCTCTTGCCTTCCAACAGTAGGAAGAGGATTGGCTAGGATAAATTGCCTCTAAGTGTGATTGAGTGTGTGAATGTGTGTGTGCGTGGTGTCCTGTGATGGATTGGTGTCCCATCCTGTGTATATTCCCATCTCTTGCCCAATATTTTTACATAATATTCATACAGTTAATGGTCCTCCAATGTTGTTGCAACATTTTTAGATGTAGATGTTTAAAAATACCATTTTCATACTGCTACTCTATATCATTATCTAGCTGGGAAAATTGTGTGATGAAGGTTCTAGAAACAATGATTATCACAGTGAATGTTTTGTAAAATGTTGCAGGAATGTTATTTCTGTGACAATCTGAAAACCCGTTTTATATTTACTGAAATTTGGATATAATATATAAAATATAGCAAGAAATACACTCCTAAATAATAAGGTTTTATGGTCTTAACAACAAATCAATGGTCAGGAAATTAGTAAGAATTAAACAAACAGATAAAGTTACTTAGTATGGGATAACGTTTTCCCCTTTGATTTCTTTACTGTAAATGTTTAAGCTTTATTGTTAAACTTGTAGACAGTTTTTTGTTGTTGTTGTGGTTATTTAATTTTATTTTAACGTTTTTTTAAATTTTGTATGGATGGATGGATGAACATGTGTAAGTTTGAATTTTTTATCAAACATTGTAATCATTATCATGCTTTTACCTTTGTGTACAAGAAGACTATATAAGTGAATTTCCTACCAATGATTTGTTGTTTAGGCCATTGAAAGCTTAACACTTTGCCATTTTGAGCGTGGCACATGTAAAAAAAAAATATATAATAATTTTGCCCAGGAGTGTTTAGCATTTTAAAAGCAAAAACATTTATAAAACTTTCTACACCTTCAAGCATCACTAATTAAACAATTTCAGATATGTCATCACAGTTTTGAACCACACCTTTCTGTCTACCTGTTCTAACACCATTGCTGGCTGATATGATAAAATCTGAACACACACAAGCACATGGCCATGACAGAGCAGAGCAGAGGATTAGCAGAGAGCATCTTCAACTTCTGAGTGGCTGTAAACAGGCTGTCATTCGCTTTCACTTTAGCTCTTGTTGACAGACTGCAAGGTCAGCGTCTGCCGACATCACACCTTTTAGATAACACACACGCACACACACACACACACACACACACACACACACACACACACACACACACACACACACACACTACTCTGATATGGCTGTGGAACTGCTATACCCAGCTAATGCATTCGGACTCCAAAGGCCTGTTTGTGGTAGCAGTGACCCAAACCGACATTTTACTTTCACTTCACTTTGAGAGGACACTTTTTCCGAGTAGAAGAAAGGGCACCCTAGGTGTGTTACTTAAATCTTAAAGTTCTGCTCCAGGTGAATATATTTGAGGAAGGTACAGCTTTTTAATTTGGACATCTATCTTCATATAGAGCTCTCTTAAACACAAGGCCAGTAGTATCGATCTTGTTATGAACCTGCGAGGGCACAGTAATTTGGGTCTCGCTACAGCACAGGTAGTTTTCACCTTTCATTTTGGTCTGGGGCTGTAATATTTAGCAGCGGTAATCAAAGGCTCCCAGCCAGCAGTGGAGCATGACGAGGGCCTTTGCTATCTCTCTCTCTCTCACACTCTCTCTCGCTCTCTCTCCTTCTCTCTCAGATTAGGAACCCATTACCACAGCCAAGTTGGGCCAGAGCAAACAGGGTCCAAGCTTCACACAGGAAGTACCGCATCCATCATCACAATGGCCCATTATTCTGCATTCTTCCACTCCAAGCATACATCAATCTTAATTCTCCAGAACTGAGAGGCCCCTCAATCTGTTTGACCTCAGCTCTGCACGTCACAAGCAGATACAAAGGAAACAAATTAGAGATGAGAGAAATAACTGCCTGTCATTTCCCATTCTAATTCTCCTGAGGCTGGAGCTCCTGCTGTGGCACTAGAGAAAACAGAAAATGAGAGTCTAAAATCAGCAAGCGTCACTCTCTCTTTCTCTTTCTCTCTCTCGCTCTCTCTCTCTCTGTGCACACACACACACACACACACACACACACACAGACACACATACACTGTATGATTGCACACATTATATGTGGACTAATTGGATAATGGGCTGAATAGCTTAAGGAAGATTTCAGGCTTGGTTGAAGCAAGCAGTTCATAAAATGCTGTTGTTTGTAATTAATTATTTGGGAGTTGGCGTGGACAGTCTCATTTCTGAATGAAAATGTGAAACAAAGATAACTTTGATCATCTGGGCTATGATGAATCTCCATATACTTTTTCTTTGAATTACCATCCAATAGTAAGCACACTTTTATGCACACAGCTATGCTGAAATGTTTCATTTTTGTACACATTTAACAGCTGAACATCTGTCAGTCATGTTGCAACACATCTGGAGCACATAGAGGTCAGGAGCCTTGCTAAAGTGTACAGTGGCAGTAGGTAGGTGTCTCTGTATATACGGTACCCCATCAGAACCATACTGAGCATGTTCCTCCCTCCTGCACAGCATTCATGCTCTTACACTGTTGCATGCCCACTCTTCTTAAAAAGTAATTATTTATTCAAATGACCATGTATACGTATAATTTATACAGTGGGATTTAGTATGGGTTTTTAATTCATTCTTTTGTATCAAAGTCTTCATGAAAATGGTGAGACTTCTAGATTCTGAACCTGACATCAATGAAATCATGTAATGTACCATTACGATCTTAAATTTTAGAACAATAAATCAATACCAACTCTACAAAAATCCCAACATAACAGCTTGTTTGTATTTTTCAGGAACAGTTTACTCAAATGTAACTCAATACTGCTCCCATGTGGATATAGGAAAAAGTGACATCTTAGCACGTAAAATATTTTTAATACATAGTTAAAATTATCCATTATCTTGCATTATAAGATTACAATAAACCAAATATAAAATTATTAAGCATATTTATAGACATTTTTTTTGTTCAAACTGGAAATAATCATGTGTTCTTGGCAAAAATTTTCTACAATTTTAAGCATGTATTTTTAGAAAGAAACAAAATCCATCCACCCATCTTCTATCGCTTACTCCTTTTCAGGGTCATGTGGAACCTAAAGCATATCCCAGGAAGCATCACAACGCCGGGTACACCCTGGACAGGGTGCCAGTCCATCACAGAAGACACTAAATCTGCCAAAAGAACAAAAACATTTAAATCATGACTTTTTATTTATTTTTTATTTTATTTGGTTAATTTTATAATACGAAATAGATGATAAATTTGCCCATGTTCAAGATTTATTCACTTGTGAAGAAATAAGTTCATTTTGCAGTGCAAATATTGAATGGTTAAAAGAGCAAAAGCAATTTCCATTGCTCAACTGCCTATAATAAAATATTAGTTCCTACCAATGTGGCTTTTGAAGCTGTATTATCTGTATTATTATGTAAGTGAGTGTTACAATTTGTAATCAGCCTGTCTATCAATAATGACTAAAAAGAATGATCGTTTGATATATTGTGATACAATAGCTATTTAGGATATTTAGGACTGCAATTGCCACAAACAGTTTTGCACGCAAGTCTCCATCAATGAACAGCTGATAACTTCAACAAAATAGACTTCATGTCAAAACTGTAATGAATTTCCTGCTTACACAATTTCACTCTTTGGAAATGTAATACACAGTTATAGAAGGGATTTATTTATCATTGCATTAACCATTGTCACCCAGTGTCACGTTTCAAAGATGGTTATGGAAGCAATCACAGATTTTCAACGTTTTATTATATAAACCAACCAAAACACAAAGGATTTTTAGACTGATGCAAAACACTGTGGTAGAAACTACACATAAACTAACAAGACCAAAACACAGTAACATAGAACATGGTAGTCTAAGACAACCGTAAGACAGAGAAGCAGTGCAAACAATGACTATATATAGGTGTGTTCGTTAATAGAAACATGATTCAGGTGCAGGTGGTCATGTGACATATTGTAGTACTGTGCAGTGGCTGATGGGAACTGAAGTCCAGAGTTACCTCCTTGATATATGACACCCAGATGAGGATGGGTTGCTTTTGAGTTTGACTCCTCTCAAGGCCTCTTCCTCATGTCATCTCAGGAACTTTAAATATTTATGTAAAACTTCTTGGGGACAATGTCCATTGTTAAATGTGCTATAGAAATAAAATTGAATTGAATTGAATATTTTCCTTGTTGACATTGATCTTTAGTGAGGACAAAAACAGCCAAAAAACAGCTTCACATCATAGAATGGTGGCTATTCAGTAAATAATGAAATACTAAATAATTGTATTATCTCTGAATATGTTTAAACATCTTAATTGATCAGGTCAGTATAGCATATTTACACAGGCATGAATTGTCGGTGTAACTGTAATTATCTTAAGTGTATATGGCTGTACTTCCACATGGCAGTCTTTCTTGAAAAAGCACATATATAGCTCTAAACTACATTTATACAATCAATATTTCATCCTACAATTGCTAGAAGTCGGCTAACTTATTTGGGTTCAAAGTGAGTGGAACGGGAGAGAGAAAGCAAAAAGCAGATATCCAAATATAGCCTTATTTGCACATAGTCACACACACCAAGAAAGTGCTAGAGGTGCTCAGAGCTTATAGAAAGAAGAGACTCTGTCAAACCTCAAGAGAAGAGAATTACACACAGAAGAGTCAAGTACTGGAGAGAAAGCGGGACAGTCTGACCTGAAATAACTTCGTTCATTTTTTTATATTCAGTAATCACTTTATACTGCTCAGGGTTGCTGTAGATCCTGGGAATACAGCATACCAGTGCATCCCTGAGCAGTATTTACACACATTCACAACTCTGAGAAATTTAGCATAGGCAATGCATACATGTTTCTAGACAGTAGGAGGAAACCAGAAAACCCTGAAGAAACCCATATGTACAAGACGAGGTCATGCAAAAGATACAAACACTATCCAAATTGAGGATCAAACCAGGACCCTGGAGCTGTGAGGCATCAACGCCAGCAATTGTGTCACCCAAATTATTAATCTTTTAAATTAAATGAACAGAAGAGGTTATTTAATATAAAATAAATATTGCTTTTTTAAAATAAACAAATAATAATTGAAATGGTATGAAGACAATATATCAGACTCAGTGGGAAATGAAGAGTATGACTTCGAGCCTGATGACATGGAACAGGGAGGATCAGATAACGTTTTTGGATAAGCTCATCCTCCTTATCATTGCTGTCCTATTAATAAAAAAATAAAAAATAAAAACTACACATCTACATATCTTGCAGTTTTTACTTTTGTACATATAGGAAATGTGGGCATATTCTGTCCACCCACAGCAGCTGACATCTAAATGACCAGATATGTAAATCTGATAAATCACACTATTAATTTAACTTTGTACATATACTAAGCAGCATGTACAGAGGATAATTTAATTAGAGGCACATTTAATGTGTAGTAGACTGCAGTCCTGATGTTGGTGGCATACTGCAGGTGGTACTTACACTGAGGATTCTGGGAAAATATTCTAATCTGTCCGCTTTCTCTAATGCCTAATTTCAACTTCACCAAAGTGTATTCTGCTAAAAATCTGTGCTATTTTTGCTTGCAGCAGAAACAAACCCAAATGCTTTCTAAAAATGTCACATTGCAGTGTTAGTTTCTCAGCATGTTGTTGTTGTAAACTAGCTGTATGCTTATTCATTGATAGAAATTTTCATAAGGCGGCATGAAACATTAAATGCAGGGGTTTTGATCATTAAAAGAAATAAATTCCTATACAACTTAAGACTTTAAACTTATAATGTTGTAAAATTATTGTATTAAAATAAAAAAATATATATTGCATATGTTCATTGTGTAGATTTGCTTTTTCATTCATTGTAAGGAGGAAGGCCAATAATTCTCGAGTTGCATGTAATTTTCTGAAATAGCTGGTTTTTTTTGTTTGTTTTTTTTTTTTTTTTTACAATAAATATAAAGTACTATACAGTTACCACACAATTAATTAGGAACACTTGTACACCTGCATATTCATGCAGGTATCTAATCAGCCAATCTTGTGTTAGTAGCACAATGCATAAAATCGTCTGGGTTATGCATGTAACCCTGTTCCCTGAGAAGGGAACGAGACGGTGCGTTTAGCATAACACTATGGGGAGTGCCCCTTATGCACGACCGGCATCTGAAACTTGAGTAAAATCATGCCTATTTATAGGTCTGGCATGATGTGGCAATTAAGCACGTTGCATGATATATATGGCATCTGTAAACCGCGCTGTCATCCTCTATTATCTGAGGCGAAGACAAAATTCACAGGCCTACCACGGTATAACAAAGCTATGCAACGTCTTGTTCCCTTCTCAGGGAACAGGGTTACATGCGTAACTCAGATGTTCCCTTTCAAATGGAACTCCACATTGCGTTTAGCATGACACTATGGGAACGAGAATAATAATAATAATAATAATAATAATAATAATAATAATAATAACAATAATAATAATACACTTTATTTTACAAAGCACCTTTTAAAGCGGCTCCTCAAAGCACTGTACACAAAATAAGCAGTACACAGAAAAATAAAACATATAAAAGTTAATAAGAATAACAATGTTAATAATCATAATAATAAAATAAGACATTAGCCGTCAAATGCAAGTTTAAAAAAGTGTGTCTTAAGTTGAGCTTAAAAATGCCAAAGGTTTGAGTTTCCCTGAGTTCAGGAGGAAGAGAGTTCCAAAGGGACGGAGCATAGACAGAGAAAGCCCGGTCACCCATAGATTTTAGGGAGGGTTTTGGAACATTTAACAAATTGTACTGTGAAGAGCACAGTCTGGGATTAATAAACCAGATAAGTAATGAGGAGCCAAGCCATGTAGTGCCTTGTATGTCAACATCATGATCTTAAAATCGGCACGAAACCTGACCGGGAGTCAATGCAAGGACTCCAAAACAGGAGTAATATGTTCACATTTCCTGATTCCCGTCATGATCCTGGCAGCAGAGTTTTGAACATATTGCAACTTGTTGATTTTGGATTAAGAAACTCTGGCTAAAATGGCGTTACAATAATCCAACCGAATGACAACAAATGAGTTAATCAGCTTTTCAACCACAGAGAAATTTAGCATAGGGCACAGTCTAGCTATATTTCTGAGGTGAAAAACGGATGCTTTAACAGTGCTTGGACTAGCTTTGAGAATTTGATGACAGGAACCTATAAGCATTCCTGCTGTTCAGGCACAGAATGTTATTATTCATCCATGTTTTTACCTCAGAAATACAGTCAGAAAGAAAACAAATATCAAGATTTCACCAGATTTTGAGTGAATGTAGATTTGGGTATCGTCAGCATAAAAGTGATAATGGAAGCCAAGAGATTGCAGCAGATGCCCAAGTGGAGATAGATAAATTTTGAGGAGTAGAGGGTCTTAAACTGAACCCTGAGGAACACCAGTGAGCACAGAGCTAATATCAGACCTATAACCACCCATAGAAATAAACTGGGAACGATCAGAAAAATAGGATTTAAACCAGTTTAAAACTGTCCCAGACACACCAAAACCACTTTCAAGGCAGATAAGTAAAACACCATGATCCACAGTATCATAGATCTAAGATCAAAACCCACTCCGTTATTCTGAGGGTATGGCCTGTTCAAAAAGACCCAAGCCCGAGGGTCACTGCAAGACACTCGAGCCCTGGGCGAAATGAATATTCAGGCTGTAATATTGAATGAATGTGTGTGGCGTAGACCACCCTGCAACAGAATTCGAAAAGGTGACCCCCCTAGTGGAATTAGCCCTTATGCCCAGAGGCGTAGCGAGACCGCACGCTTCATAAGCAATTGAGATTGCTTCCACTATCCAATTAGAGATGCGCTGCTTTGACACAGCATCACCTCTACTGCCGCTGCCAAGTAGACCAGTAGCTGCTCCGACTTACGCCTCTGGCTGGAGCCTCACACTACACATAAACCTCAAAGTTAGAGATTGTTGCCCCACAGAGACTCCTTCAACAGGGGCAAAGCTGGCCAAAATGGCGATCACATAAACCCTGATTGTAGAAGGAGCCCACCCCACTGAGAAACGTCCTTGTAAGAACTCCAGGACTGTAGCTATTGCGCAGATCACTGGGTCTAGCTGGCGTTCCTCACACCACAAGACAAAAAGCCACCACTTGAGCGCATACAATTTCCTCATCGATGGTGCTCTAGGGTTCAACATTATGTCTACAACCTCAGTTGTGAGACCAGAATCTATGAGCTGGTGTGAACCAGATTGAACAACTCTGGAGAGATCTGAAAATGGCTGTGCACCGATGCTCCCCATACAACCTGATGGAGCTTGAGAGGTCCTGCAAAGAAAAATGGGAGAAACTGCCCAAAAATAGGTGTGCCAAGCTTGTAGCATCATTCTCAAAAAAACTTGAGGCTGTAATTGCTGCCAAAGGTGTTTTAACAAAATATTGAGCAAAGGCAGTGAACACTTATGTACATGTGCTCTTTTTGTTTTTTATTTTTAATAAATTTGCAAAAATTTCAAACAAACTTCTTTGACATTGTTAGTATGGGGTATTGTTTTTAGAATTTTGAGCAAAATAATTAATTTAATCCATATTGGAATAAGGCTGTAACAACAAAATGTGGAAAAAGTGAAGCGCTGTGAGCACTTTCCGGATGCACTGTATGTGCTATGACACATATGTTCCACATCACTTAGGCATGCTCTTTGTCTGTTCTCTCTGTTCTCTCTGTCCCCCCCCCCCTCTCTCTCTCTCTCTCTCTCAATCTTTCTCTGATATTATGTACATCTTCTTATCTGCATACACAGAAGTCCCTGTCCCTGTCCTAGTTAAGTCAAGCAATGTTCTAACTCTCAGACCTCCACCCTTTTCCTCCTTTTCTTTATATATACTCTGATAATTTCAGCTTTAAACTAAGAAGCTTTCACTGAACTCTGTGTCTGTGTGACTTCTTCCTGAGCTTGGTACTAAGAAGGTAACAGCAGCGTGGGATGAATAATTTCATTCTGAGGTCGGTATCAGCAATATCTTTACAGTTTCCTGGTGTTAGATATGGGATATCTGGATGGAGATAAGTGAGCCTTTATTTTCTGCCTCCGTGTAGATGTCCTTGTATTCTTGAAGAGTGGGTGGAAAATATCACATTGTTTTAGTCTGTTTTCTGTGTTTTACGTGAATGCAGGCACTGTAGAGACTCTGTTACTATATGATTCAACAAAGACAGGGCACTTCAAAAGAAACTATATTTGGTTGAAAATATCACACAATTTTTGTCCACAGTGCTTTCTGCGAACTCAGGCATCATAGAGATTTTGTTACTACATGATAGTAAAACCTGATTTTTTTTTATTGGACAGTTGGACCTAACATTGGTCTGATACCATCTCATTGTAACATAACTGTGAAATAAACCATGGGTGGAAGTGGGCAGTCCAAAATTATGGCAAATCAATGGATGTATGATCATGGGAAGGGTGTATTTGTGCAACCTTTTGTAGATACTCTGGCAGGGTGGACAGAGGGCTAAATCCAGTTTCGCAATTATGAAGTGTTCACTCACAATACATAATGGATAGTTTACACAGCTCACTCCTTGACTGTACCAAGCGTCCGCTGCTTGATGCACTTGCCTCGGTCCCTAAAACATTGGGGTACAACATTTTAACAAAGTGGGTCATATCCAGGTACCCCACTACACAGCGAACCTGAAAAGTACTCAGCCTGTTTATTGTAAGTAATATCCGCTATCAGCAGAAAATGAACTAGGCATACAACCAGTGACTGACTCATTATTAGCACAGGCCATTGTCATTCCCACCGTATGTCCGCACAATGCTCCTGTCAATTTTGTACGAAAGCCTTATGGTAAGGGATGCCATTTCAATCATGACCTAAGGTGCATAAATGATTTTGTCATACTTATTAGGCCTTTAATTCCTGATGTAGCATCTATTTTGTCTGCAGTTCCACATTCACATACGCACTTCACTGTCATAGACTTGTGTAGTGCATTTTTCAGCCTCCTTATTTCTGATCGGACTTTTTTGCATTTAACTTTAAAAATCTTCCTCAGGGTTTCATTGACTCTCTGTCTGTGCTCTTGTCCATGGTGCATCAAGCCCTCTCATCACACATTCTACCAGAAGGCTGCTGCCTTGTACAATACTCCGACAACATTTTGCTGTCAGCAGACAGACATGAACTTTGCAAGAAAGCTCCCTCAAACTCCTGACATACTAAGCTCAATGTGAGTTTAAGGCTTTTCTCATAAAGCTTCAGCTCTGCCAAACACTTGTTCAATATCTCGGTTTCTGCATTTCCCAGGAACAAAACCTGTGATCGAGTGCTGTCTCAAAGACTCTCCTCATGAGTGGTCCAACGAAATGATGCATTCCTTTTCTGCCTGAAACAGTCACGAAGCTCTGCCGTGGCACTGGGACTTGCAGACTATTTGTCCTCTTTTCACGTCTATGTATCTGAGGACGAGAGTACCGTGGCAGAGGTCTTGGCCCATGGACATAGTGGTAGCTATCATCTTGTATCACAGCGTTTCCCAATCTTTTTTCAGTCATTGCACCCTTTGAAAAATTTGTGGCACTATACACAAACACTAATGCTAGACAGTGTTAAGCCTGGTTTAAACTCGATGCGTCTGCAATAGCGCGATGGAGCATGCAGCAAAAATGACATCATTGAAAGAGTAAAGCCAAAGCTGAAAGTTTTTTTGAGGGGGTGTACCATGTTTTCATTCATCAGTATCTTCACAAATAAACCCAGTCACTACACTACACCATCAGTCAGTGATTAAACCTCATTCTTTTGTCTCTATACATAAAGAGACATTTGCACTGATGGGTGAACATAATCAACTGATTCTGTTACATTTGCAGGAAGCACCTACTTTTTGCTTATGTCTACAGTAATTGCTAACATTTACAAAATGAGCCTACAATAAATATTAAGTCTATATAATGAAAGGAAAGGTCCATATTTTCCAAAAATATTCAGTTTCGTTTTATTAAATTTCTGTTTTTCATTCTAGTATTATACATGTTCTCATATTTATGGCTGTATTTTGTTGTAATGTGACAAGTAATAATCTCCAGGTTTACTGGGTTTTATATGATTCCTATATGACTCTTTGCTCTTTTTTTCATACTGTGGGTTTTAGTGAAGTGTACTGAAAACAAACATTGTCAACAGCAAACACAACAATTCAGCAACTCCACGCGAGATGCCTTGTATGTAAGCATTGCTATGGTTGTTCCGACAAAGTACTTCTTCTCTCAGCTATTACAATGGTGAGCGCGTCAAGTATAAATGAACGTCCATTTCAGGATGTGCATGCGCAGTCAATGGAGGCTTGCGGTGCGAAGCCAGGCGAAAGTATAAACAAGACTTTAGCTACATGAGGATGAAGTTAATAGTCCAGAAGCATCTGGAGCTTTTCTTTTAAGAAATCTGCCCATATTCTTTTGTACTAGACATGCATCATCACATGCTAATTATTAGAATAAAACACACGCATACATTACGCATACTGATGTTGACGTGCAGCTGACAGGTCAGCGAAGGGAGTCAAGGGGGAGGGAATTATTCATTTTCTCTCTCTGATAGCCTGTACATATTCTTATCTGAGTACACAGAAGTCCCTGTCCCTGTTCTGACACAATATGTTCTCTATTCCTAGTTGTCAACCAATGACCTAACTGTCAAACCTCTACCCTCTTCCTCGATCCATCCATCCATGCATTTTCTATACCGCTTATCCTGCTGGGTCACGAGGAACCTGGAGCCTATCCTAGGGAGCATCGGGCACAAGACAGGGTACACCCTGGACAGGGTGCCCATCCATCGCAGAGCACAATCACATACACACTCACACACACATTCATACACTGCAGACACTTTAGACATGCCAATCAGCCTACCATGAATGTCTTTGGACTGGGGGAGAAAACTGGAGTACCTGGAGGAAACCCCCACAGCATCGGGAGAACATTTTGCACACACATGGCCACAGCTGGAATCGAACCACCAACCCCTTGATGTGTGAAACAAACCACTAAGTCACCGTGCGCCCATCCTCTTCCTCCCTTTCTGTATATACTCTGATCATTTCAGAATTAAACTAAGAAGCTTTCACTGAACACTGTGTCTGTGTGACTTCTTCCCGAGCTCGATATTGAGAATGTAACAGCAGTGTGGGTCCAAGAATGTAATTCTGAGACCAGTATCAGCAAAATTTTTATAGTATGCTTACAGTTCAGCTTGGCCTGAGCATGGACTTTCATTTCATTCTGTTCTACCACAACAATTTGGACAAAATTTCTTTACAAAACTGTTTTCTTAAAGTGCCCTCCAATAATATTTGCACCCTTATTAAATATGAGCAAAGAAGGCTGTGAAAAATTATACCCTTGTGAAAGAGGAAGTCATGGTTGAACAGTTTCCTATTCCTAGTCACCCAGGTGTAGGAATATACTTAAAATATGAATTTATAGGGGTGACAATAATTGTTGCACACCTATATTTAACAAACATATATATATTTGAGAAACCTGTGTTGTGTTTGCAATTGTTCAATATCAATGAGAGCAGAGTATTTTTGTGATTTTCTTAAACAAAATATCAAAAGGATCAAAAAAATATTTTAATAGCCCGCTTTGCTCATATTTAAAAAGAGTGCCAATATTAGTGGAGAGCAGTGTATGTTTTGTGAACTTATATTGAACTTTTATTAGCTTATCTGAAAGGTTTTGACTTATATTTTTTTGAGTTCTACAATCTTATAACTCAACATTAGCAGAATTGACCACATTGTACATGTTAACATTCCACCACAGACTGACTGTCTCTTTCTGAAAATTATATATGATTTTATTTTAAGTCATTTTATGAGTTTTTTTCATATTATGAGTTTAATTGATTGATAATATAATTAAAAAAAAATATCATAATATTTAACAAATAAATTATTTGTTTGTTTAATTACTTTTCACATAATCATGTAAGGTGAATAAAGGCAAGATTCTCCATATGCTATTAATGAATCATTTAACACAATAATAAAAATGGGGAAAAATAGCCATGCACATGATTACGTAAATGAAAAGTGAAATGTACAATAATACAACAATGTCTTGTTTCATATTTACAACAACTATTATAGAGTTTAATTTATATTTGTCCTTCTCTGTGTAACTGTAGGTGAAGTGACCAGAAAATACCATATGAAATTAAAATCTGATTAAAATTTGTTTTCAATGTTAATTACAGAAATTGAGCCACACACAAACCATGTTTGAAAAGACCTTTTAATGTTGTTCCACCAAAAACTGAAGCAAACAAAACAGATCTGGTGATGTTTTTCCATCTGATACCAAAACATGTTTTGTTTCCCTCCAAAGAGTGCAAATCAGATTATGTGTTCAGCGTGAAAATACCACCCTCAGGCAGTTTCTGGCTGTCTGTGTCTCAATAACATGACTAATTGTGTCAGTTTGACATCTTGGCAGGTTTCTGGAATTGATTTTAATTATAATGAATGAGCTCAAAAAATTTTGTCAGTTGCTGAGGAAGGCTGATGCTTTCCATTCTAGAATGAATATTAACAGTAAGTATTGTTTATTCAGGTTTATTTATAGACTGGTTGTAGAATCAATCAACATCTATCTATCTATATCTATCTATCTATCTATCTATCTATCTATCTATCTATCTATCTATCTATCTATCTATCTATCTATATCTATATATCTTACTTGAGGTAGAATCAATTTAAAATCATCAATTACAAATAATACACAGTAAACTTTATTTTACATTTTCATCAAAAGTCAAGTAATAATTTTTAACATACAGAAACAATAAAAGTATTTTAAAAAAAAAAAAAAAAAGACAAGCTTCATGTACTGAATTCTAATGGAGGCTTTTTGAAGGCTTTCTGGATATTCCTGAGGCACTTTGGTGTACACGGATTTGCCTGACAGACCAAAATATACTTGATCCTGATCCAAAAAAGAAAGAAAAAAAGCTCCATTAATTAATGTGGCTTAGACCTATTTCTAGTCTAGAGGGGATGTGGTTAGTCTACGGTCAATATGTGTCCCTCACAGCGATGGTTCAGTCAATTAGTGGAAGGCTTAACCAAAACAACATGATGTAGACTCCTCCAGTTCATGGTAGCCCTGGTGGTTAGGTTCTGAAAAAAGACAGAAAGGGCTGTTAGGGGAATCAAATCTACCATGAACTGTTTATTCTAAAGCCTCCTTTAGAATTTTTATTCCAAATTGCGTTCTATGTTAAAATAAAAATAATAAAATGATAAAAAGATTTCAAACTCATTTGAGCCACAAAAAACAGAAAACGCATGTTTACTTATTAGCACAAATGAACAGATGAACAAAGGCAGTGTTTTTAGTGAACTATTTGACATAATAAAGCCAATTTTGCACATGGTTCAATGTTACATAGTTTACAATTTTATTTACACTTACAAGTGATCTACAGTATATTCACACTGATCACACTGTCTTTTATTAAAATGTAGGCGAAATATAGAGCACCATTCTCTTTTAAATCTTGCATTAATAATACCATGAAGGAAAGATCACTTGATTATTTTCTGCACATCCCATATGATATACACAATTATGCTCACTATCAGGATGCTCTTAAGTAGACAGATGAGACTAACTGTACCGAGTGTCATGTTCTCCTCCACCAGAGGGCGCTGCTCAGGGCAATTCACTACATTCCCTCTGGCTGCTCCAAGCATGGTCATGATGTCCACTAGATTGTGTTTGCCCTCTTCTCTGGCCTCCTGTATCTCCTCCTCCAGCTCCTCAGCTGCTTCAGCAGCTTCCTCGACCTGCTCCTCTGTCAGCATGCCCTTACCCCTGTGCAAATGAGGTGGCGCCAGTGAGCACAAGGCCTTGAGCCGGCCATACGATCGCAGCTGTGCCACATTAGCGCGCAGGAAAAGGAGAAGCACGTTCAAGTCATTCAACGGGCAGCCCAGCTTCTGACCACTGATGAGCCCCAGAGCAGGAAGTACCTCATACAGTGACAGGAAGGTGGTGTCCCAACAGAAAAGGCGCAGCAGGCTGAACAGGACAATGGGACCGAGCAGCATGTAGATAGCACCGTTAGCCACGCTAATAACCTGGAACACCATCAGGCCGCTGATCTTGCACTGCACCAGCGTTGGAACCCAGACCTGGTCTTGGAGGATCCCAGTACGCATTAAACAGCTGAACTCATCCTGAAGGAAGGCTGAGAGGTGGAAGTAGACCAGGTAGAGACAGGAAGCTGACATGAAGGTAAGCAAAAGGAAGCCACGCAGGAACAGCATGCTGACCAGGAAGTAGGAGCCATGCTTGTACTGCATGTATCTCTCCAGCAGAGGGTACTCAAAGTAACGTTTCCTCTTGGCTCTTACAACAGAAATGGAAGAATTTAATCTGTTCATGTTCATATAAATGCCTTAACTATCTAGAATTACATATGATCTCTAGTGACAGTACACATTGGAAGACAGACATATGAAGATCAAGACTGATTATTTTTTTTCCTCTTACCTCTGCAACTCAACCTGAAATTCATAAGGGTCTGTATTCTGTTTAAGCTCCACAATGCTCTGGGCCAAGCGCACTGAGCGGTTGTAAGACATGTCCAGCTCATCAATTATAAAGAGCAGATCGGAGCCCAGAGTTGGCATAGCCAGGAACTTCCAGATCAGAGCTGGAAGGTACATAGACATCGCCATGAGCAACAGGGAGTAGGGGAACATCTGAGACACACAGAGACACACAATCAGCAAGGTGAACAGAAAGGCCATCGCTTTATTAGCATTGCTTATTACTGTAAATTATATCAAAGCTTAAAAAAATTTTTTAGCATGTATTCAGGAAACAATCTGTAAACATTGTATGAATGCATTTATAGCACTGTTTCTTTTTCTGGTAGCAGTATGTATAACACAACCACACCTTATGAACCCACAGTGAACGTTCTTCTGAGTTTCCATTTTCGTCAAACTCATGGTGCATCAGTGAATCCCAGCAATATGTGTCTACATATGCAGCCTGCTTCACTGTGAAGTTGCTGGGAGGAAAACAGCTAACCTGTGGACCTGTAAATGCAAAAAAAACAAAAAAAAAAAAACCAAAAGCATTACAATAAGTCTTAGAACTGGGTTTTAGATTGGTCTCCTAGAAAAGTGTAAATTAATTACAGTTGACTGGCTGTCCTTATGCTCTTACCCCTATGTCCTTACAAGTGGGGATATTGCAAACAAAATATCTTTACTGTACTGTGTATATGTTACAATAAAAAACTTTCTGCTTCTTCTTTTATAGTGCAAAACTGTAATCAGGATATCATGATACCATCTTCGTCCTTTCATCAGCTGAAATGAGAAAAATACTGGGTGACAGAAGCAGACTGTCATGGCCAGTCAGACTGGTATGGCTGCTCTATAAATGAAGATTTTTTTTTCCATGAGCAAAGCTTCTGTAAACCACAGCAGCAAGAGAAATGTACTGGATTTCTGCTGAGGTGGAGCAGGCCAATGGGCAACAAGGGTGGGTCCCTACCGCTGAGAAAAAGCCAAGCTCATGCTTATTATAGACCATTTAAACACTAGTCTTTTCCTCTGAACCTTAAAATCAACCTTCAGTGTGCAAGACATTCACCACAGCTATCCGTATTATGGAAAAGTACACTGTAGAGTCCATTTTATAGCAGATTTTTGAGAAAGAAAATGGTACTGCTCTTGTTACAATAAAGGTCACATGTAAATGCCTTTACATAGAGACAGCAAAATATATTTCTAAATCATGATGTAAACCATGTGTGTGGAAATGAAATTAATTGGATGATAATGTCAACAATTTTCATGAAAAAAAAATCACTCTCAACTAGCTGTATTTTGTAAACACCCTTAAATATCACATGTGACCAGGGATGGAATTTTATCCGAATGTAAAGAGCTTAGCTTGCGTTGCACGTCTGTCGCTTAATTAGCATATCCTCTAGTTAGACTGAAATAGAGAACTGGGAATGAGCAGGCTGACTGTAATTACAGACTCTTGTCATCTTTTCACGTCTCCCTTAATCATCCTCGTGCCAATTAACATCTGTGTGAACTGATTGCAGACCAACTCCAGAGGAACTGATTGCAATGTCAGCTGTCTCCACTGAAACTGACAGCTTCTTTAAGCAAATGGCTGTCTAGGGAGCTCTAGCAATATAGAATGTATCTTTCTAACCCACCACAAGCCTGTCAGGCTAAGATTTCTACAAAATATTGCCATCTGGCAAAAAGTTATTAAATATCTCAAATTACATTCCACATATTGTCAAATCAATTTCAATATAGCATGTGAAATCAAAGTTGACATTTAATTAACTTTGCATCAAATTCATTTTATGGGTCTATGGGCTTTCAAGGCAGCTTAAGAGCACATTAGTCAAATATGTATCAAATTTGTGCTATTTGGATATCAAGATTCATCTTCAGTTGGAAGTCATCAGACGACATTAGACGAAATGCATTATTGACCACATAAAACAACACTCAGTCATCACTCAGATAATTATAGTTTGTTCATATTCCTTGTATTTCAACACTACAAATTCAAACAATTTGTTCATTTGTTCATCCTTTCATTTCGTTTACTAAATGATTTATCCTGTTCAGGGTTGTGGTGGATACAGAGCTTATCCCAGGCACACTGAGCGTGAAGCAAGAGCATCCATCCATTGCAGACTTTTTATACTGTATATCCACCAAGAATTTTTACTGAATATAATTAAATCTTCATCTAACTTTTTTGTTCCAGAGAAACTTCAGTGATGCAAAGATTTTTTTTTTTTTTTAATGAAGGATGTGGGATAAAAAGTGCATTTCTCTTTAAAATTAAACTTTTTTTGACATTTACAACAGTTCTAATGAACAGACATTTTGATTAAGAATACAATACAGGAAAAAACCCTTCCCACTCACCAACTGAGATCTCTCGAGCAAATGCCATAGACACCAGCATTAAAGGAAGTCCTACAGATACAAATTTGATGAATTTGTCTAAGGGCAGCTCCAGTTCCAGGTGACGAATGCGGTCGTCTACATTACTGTTCTGAAGCAGGGCATCAGACAGCACAGCCTGCGCAGCTGTCTTAGCAATTGACATGTCCACAACTGTTGAGCAGAAGATACAATGCTAACTGCTTTTGTTCTTTGACAAAAAAAATAAAAAATTCCAATCACCTTGGAACCCCATACTTCCATTTATTGCATTAATTACCCAAATTCCCTAACCCATACTGCTTTAGAAATGAAAGTGATTAAAATACAGTACCTTCAGGTCTTCTTCTGCAGCTGCTGTTAAGTGTGACCTGGTCCCGAGGCTGGGGAGGACAAAGATGCTGGCGAAGACTTTAAATAGTGGAGGAGGGCCGAACAAAATGGGAGGCTGAATAGGACAGGGTTAAGGGGTAATTAAAGTGGTTATAGAATTCTTTGGTGCCTGTGCAGTAGCACTGAGAGACAGAACAGGAGAGCAATTAGAGAGAGAGAGAGAGAGAGAGAGAGAGAGAGAGAGAGAGAGAGAGAGAGAGCAAGACAATAAGGATAGGGTGGAGGCAGCAGACCAGCAGATCGCTAACGTGCTCATCAAGCGGGTGGCTCCCATCTACTTCAAACCTGTCCAGTTCTGTGGCTTTTCCTACCTCTGTCATTGCCCTCACTATTTATGCACTGCCACACCAGTAGACCTACCACTTCACTGTACTAGCATGAGCAACCTGGAGAACTGCAACGATACTGTAGTTATTTCAGTGCTGCACTCAGGACTTTGGATAGTTAATTTGCGTAAGAGTTTTAGAGGGCTGTTTTTCCAGGAGCATGTGATCATTTGTGAAAACACAGCCAGACTGGTTTCTCCTTCGGAATGTGTGCCAGACATGTTCTCTTTATGGCTAGCCTTAAAAAAAAACACAACTTTTCTTTTCTTTTCTTTTCTTTTTTGGCTACTTTGTTAATCCAAAACAATAAACCACAGTTACTCATATCATTTTGTAAGTTATATAACACTATAGATGTGCTGTTATAAGCAAAACAAACAACAAGGAGCTTCACACAGAGCCATTACACACTGAACAGTCTGAATAGACACCAAATTACACTTAATCATTATTTGGTAAATAATTACACTTTTTTTTTTACATTTATTCATTTAGCAGACGCTTTTATCCAAAGCAACTTACAAATGAGAATTTATTTTTTAGTATTAGCCTTCGATTGTATGCGTGCTTATCATACAAGTCCAGGGAATGAGTTGTTACTATAGAAACAATAATGTAATATAACAAGTGCATTAAAATAAACCTGTGATTTGAATTAAAGGCAGCACCACTCAGCACTACAGAGCTGCTTTTGTGGATAATTAATAAACACAATATAACCAATCAGATTTGAGAATTCAACTGCACTGTGGTATAAATTATTGTGATTTGTATGTTTTAGTTGAATTATGATTACTTTCTGCTTACATTTATAGCTTGACTGATTTTTGTATTTTGTGACTAATATTTGTAGAACATACAGTAGGCACTTAATTTGTGTCAGTTGCTGCTCCTTGAGTTCTTCCTACCTTTATGCTGCATTTACATCTGTTCAGGTTATTTGGACTCTTCCTATAATGTGCACACTTTCCCTTCATTCAGTCATACCAAGAATAACATAAAGAACATGTTTTCAATGTTGTATTCAAGGAAGTAAAGTTTTTTCTCTACTATTGTTCTTAATAAAATGATCTGACCTATAATACATCAAACTCAGAAGCAAATAATGTAGAGATCAAATGTCAGACACCAAAGGGAAGTGATGAATCACTCAGCTTAACTAAACACTCCTAACTACACACAAACTACAGACACCATATGTTCTGAAATGTAGACCAGCTCTGCAGAATATAGCCTGTAATCTCTGAGTTGTAAGGGCAAATTAGGGAAGAGCAGTTCCCTGATTTTTAACATCTGTAATCATTCGGCAAAATCTCACTGCCACCACCCGACTCCACCTATAACATCTGTGTAAACATGCCTGTACGTTTTGTGTGTTCAGATAATTTACACACCCAGTAACACCAAAATATTACTTTTTATATAATTTTTAAATATAACCAAAATATAAAATATAAAGTATGATTGATAACGATTGATCCTCATCCCCAGATGAAGCCTGTTTTGTAATCTATTAATTAATTGTAAAAGAAATAAATGACCTTTCCAGGAGCTGCATAGCTGATTTTATGTATAGATATATATATGATTTTATGGGTCATAGTTTCTGGGAAGGGGGGGGGGGGGGTGTAACTGAAACATATGTAGAAGTTATTGGTGTGTTCTGAATCGATTGTTGGTTTTGTCATAATAAATCATATAAAAATACTAAAAGGCCCCCTCCATTGCTCAAGTTGGTATTGCTCAACGATTGCCTCGCAGAACAATGCTTGATTACTACCATTTGACTGGGAGAGCACATGTAGCTTTGAAGATGAACAGTAGCGCTGCCCAGCAGCCTATTTTGCATTGCTGGTCAAAAGAAATCTACGGTGCCTTGCAAAAGTATTCGGCCCCCTTGAAC
>JAFFST010045295.1:101071-116808 GCA_022414735.1 Noturus placidus
CACACACACACACACACACACACACATACACACACACACACACACACACACACACACACACACGTACAGTGCAGCAGACAGAAAGATGGAAAACAATACTTATCATGTGTAATAAGCAAAAATCATGTAAGCCTGGTTAATGTCAAATAAAATTCACTCCTAAGGCCACTGAAGGCTCCAGATTGATTTTAAATCCTGACATTGCCACAGACATCCCAGGGCTTCAGGCTGGAAGCAGAGACTTAGCTAGTGACCATTAACAACAAGTAAAAATGGGAAAGAAATGGCATAAACATTTTAAAATGCCGGGTCTTGGCCAATTTAATACGATTAAGGCTTGCTGAATCTACCTGCCTTCATCTTAATCCTCTATTTATGTTAGGACCTCTGCACTTGTGACTCAGCGTTTGCTGCTGTTGATGGTCCCACATTATTGCGCTAAAGATTTGCACTTCCTTAACAATTTATGCCCAAGTCTTACACTAGTTTCAGTGGACAATCTCTCTTGTATACTGTTGATTTGTACCCTTGAAAAACTGCAACTGTAATTATAAAGACTATTCTGGGTTCTGGCATGGTTTCATCCTCACGTAATCTCAAGCAGTTTTCCTTGCCAGTGATACCTCCAGGGAAGTGGGGGTTGGGGCGGGGGGCATGGTGCTTTATTGGTTAGCATTGCCTCGCGCCTCCAGGGTCGGGAGTTCAATTCCCACCTCTGCCCTGTGTTTGCAGACTTTGCGTGTTCTCCCTGTGCTTCGTGGTTTTACTCCGGTACCCCGGTTTCCTCCCACAGTCTAAAGACATGCACTGTATGCTGATCTCTAAATTGTCCATAGTGTATGAATGGGTATGTGAGTGTGTGTGTGATTGTGACCTGCGATGGATTGGCACCCCGTCCAGGGTGTCCCCCGCCTTGTGCCCCAAGTCCCCTGGGATAGGCTCCAGGCTCCCCGCGACCCTGTGTAGGATAAGCGGTACAGAAAATGGATGGATAGATGGATGAAACCTCTGGCTTGTTCATTAGGGATCTAAATATACATCCTGATTTCTGGAAAGCTGCCTATTATTTAAAGTGCTACACAAATTTAACTTAATTGAACTGAAGCAGAACAGGGAGATTGTTGGGTAAAATGTACTTGCTTAATTCAGGCGGTGTATATTTATTCTGCTGGAGTGTGTTACATACTGTAGGAGGAAGAAAGAAGGCGATGCAGTATGTAGGGAAAGTTGGTAAATCATCATGATCTCAGCTATTATCATCAGCGTTTAAAAAGGGTTCTTTATAGAATTGAGCAGGCATTTAGAATTCTTCATTTGTATTATGCTGCCACTCATGTTGGGGCATGTTTTGTGGATTTCTGTGTATTCCTCTCTGAGAAAGACTCCCAATTAGTCAGATTCCTTTATTTTAAACAATTTTTAAATACATTTTTAGGAATTACATTTCTTACTACAGTTTCTCCTTTTCTAGCCATGTGTGCGTTTCTCTCTTTCTCTTTTATTTACAGATGAACAGGCTTTCTAAGTGCTCTCTCTCACCTGACACAACCTGTGAGTTGATGCTGGTCATGTTGACATTGCTCTGAGGCAGAGAGCAGGCTGCAATGCCTGAAGAGTTAACTGAGCTTGACACAGATGACAGTGAGGAAGAGGAAGTCTGCATCATATCCTATCCAAAAAAAAAAACACCAAAAGCGACAAAGTTAGAGAAAGCAGAGATAGTGTGAAGGGAAAGAAGATGAGGCGACAGTATGAAGTGAGAGAAGATGAAGCGGCAGCTCACTGACGATGTGTGCACTACACATTAACATACTGAATACACTGTATTTCTCAAAACGTCCTCACGTTTGTGTGTTACCTGCTGTAGGCTGGTGTGTGACGGTGAATATGGGCCACCCAGGTCATTGCGTAGCAGATTGTCGCTGTGCATCTTAGTCTTGAGGCAAGTGATGTAGCGGTTGCAGAAGTCTTTACAGAGCTCGTTCACCTTCTCCAGTTCCAACAGGTGGATGCGTAACACCTGGATCGCCTTCACCATCTGAGACAAACATGAATGGTTTATCAGAAAAGCCTTTGCAGAACCGTGCATGAGATTCCATGCATAAACATTATGTTCATTTCATGACCATAGTATTATTGTAAGGTTCTGTCTGGGTTAAGAATGAATGAGCACTAGAATGATATAATACTAAAGTTACAGTTCCGATTCAAGTAACAAAAATACTGAGTCCTATAATGAAACTTGTGTGTATGTTGTAGTTAGATTACCCAAGCCCCAAAATAACCAGACTAAGTTCTTTCTGTCAGTCAGAAACATTTTAATTCATTGTTAAGGTAGTTAGCAGGAAAGAAAATGGTCATATTTTTTCTACAAATTTACATGGCAGTTTGATGGGGTGAAAGCAGGAGCCCTGTTATTCTGTTATTCCGACATTAATAGCTCTCTTTCTAGCAAAAAAAAGTATAGTTCCACTATGGTGTTCAAACAAATGAGCCTAAGGCAGGTGAAAACTGATTACACAATGAAATCTGATGCATGAGGAATTGGCCGCTTTGCTGTAGTACATGCAGTCTTTGCTCCAAAAAATTCTGTTGAGACTATCAGTTCTTTCTCAATCCTTTTCTTCTACTTGGATGTAAATTAAAAAAAAACAAAAAAACGTGCATGCCGAACTCTCTGTTTCCCACAGATCGTGTCCCTTCAAAGTCAGCACTCAAGGACAACGAAATGGGCTAAAAAGCGCTTTGCCCAGGAAGAGATAAATCTGTCAATTACTGCAGCTCATTCTGTCAGGGCGCTGTGCCATCTTTTGCCTGGTGGAAGTGTGGCAAGGAAGGGGGCCCAGTGCCACTGGCCTGTCGTAAAGCACACAGATGCAGAGTTAATTGACTGAGCTTCACTAGTCGGCCGAGAGCCCTGGTAATGACGAACATTGACCTTTCTCCCGCTTTCTCATTTGCCTAATTTCTAATTACTGCTAGCTGTCAGGCAGGGGAGAGAGTAGTTGGTGGGGAGAGAGACTGAGAATTAGGGCTCTAAAGGAATACTGAATTAAAGTTCCGTCATACCCTTGGTTGCCTCTACCAGCAGGGGGTGCTGTAGCTGTAATACAAATGTATCAAATAGGCAGGAAATAGATTGTAGAGCTTGTGAAGAAGATACACGGAGGTGTACGGATGTACAAGGAAACATAAAGCCCCATCATACTGTAAGTATGGACTGAGATATGATACCAGGTTGTCGAGTTCGGGGTCCTCGCTGAAGAAAGGCTTATGCTCCTGCTCCTGCTGGTGCACAAAGTTCTCAATGTCGACATCAAAGCTGGCTGAAGTGATGCACTCTGAGCCCTGTGTGGCCTGCTCACACTTCTCAAACAGCAAAGCCAGCAGCGGGAACAGTGGGTGCCTGTGGGGAACAGAGAGAGAGAGAGCAGGGTATAGCATTATCACTCACTACTAATGACAGAATTTCCATAACTGTGACCTTTCAAAAGAGAACAGAACATTTCTGGTCCCTAGAAAACACCAAAAATCTAAAGCTGGTCTTGAAAATAATGTTAGTAACATTTGTATGGATGATGTTTTATTTGTGTCCATGTGCCCACATATTAGACTTGTTTTTTGAGCAGATGATTACTATATACAGTATATACATCCACAAGAGGGCAGGTCAGAGCCAAACCAGCAAGTTTCCATAAAATGTTAGCAATTTCAGGCCAACTATGCATATTTGGCATGAAGCTGATATAAAAACATGGACAAGCTTCTCTTTAAAATGTTCCACCATTGTGATTGCTTTCATATGCTGTGTCTCAAATCACATACAGTACTTTGACCTAAAATTACTTAATAGTGAGTACCAATCTAGAAAATCTTTGAATAGTACATACAATATAATTTTAAATGTCTTTGTGCATGAGGTGTCGTAGACATAAACACTAACCATACTCTAAAGAAATGCATGTGATGTAAACAGTGCATTAACATTGATGTAGTGTTTTATCATGCTGCCCCAACACCTTTTATTTTGGGATTGCACCAGGAAGACATGCAATGTTAGTTTCTGATGATGCGCATAATTAACACTAGGCAAAGAACATGATCACTGACCTAGAATCAGCCCTTACTCTGATACAGTGGGGAAAAAAATTTTGATCCCCTGCTGATTTTGTACGTTTGCCTACTAACAAAGAAATGATCAGTCTATAATTTTAATGGTAGGTTTATTTGAACAGTGAGAGACAGAATAACAACAAAAAAATCCAGAAAAACGCATGTCAAAAATGTTATAAATTGATTTGCATTTTAATGAGCGAAATAAGTATTTGACCCCCTCTCAATCAGAAAGATTTCTGACTCCCAGGTGTCTTTTATACAGTTACCGAGCTGAGATTAGGAGCACACTCTTAAAGGGAGTGCTCCTAACTCAGCTTGTTACCTGTATAAAAGACACCTGTCCACAGAAGCAATCAATCGATCAGATTCCAAACTCTCCACCATGGCCAAGACCAAAGAGCTTTCCAAGGATGTCAGGGACAAGATAGTAGACCTACACAAGTCTCAAGAAAGCACATATACATGCCCGTCTGAAGTTTGTCAATAAACATCTGAATGATTCAGAGGACAACTGGGTGAAAGTGTTGTGGTCAGATGAGACCAAAATAGAGCTCTTTGGCATCGACTCAACTTGCTGTGTTTGGAGGAGGAGGAGGAATGCTGCCTATGAGCCCAAGAACACCATCCCCACCATCAAACATGGAGGTGGAAACATTATGCTTCGGGGGTGTTTTTCTGCTAAGAGGACAGGACAACTTCACCGCATCAAAGGGACAATGGACGAGGTCATGTACTGTCAAATCTTTGGTGAGAACCTCCTACCCTCAGCCAGGGAATTGAAAATGAAAAGTAATTACTAAGTCATTACCAAGTACTAGGGCGGCTGTGGCTCAGTCGTTAGAGCGGGTTGTCCACTAATCCACTAATTGTGGGGTTGGTGGTTCGAATCCCGGCCCGGGTGATCCCATGCCGAAGTGTCCTTGGGCAAGTCACTGAACCCTAAGTTGCCCCCGTTAGCAAGCTAGCACCTTGCATGGCAGCTCTGCTTCCATTAGTGTGTGAGTGTGCTCTCATTTGTAAATCGCTTTGGATAAAAGCGTCTGCTAAATGAATAAATGTAATGTAATGTAAAGTACTAAGTCATGTTTTGCAGAGGGGTCAAATACTTATTTCCCTCATTAAAATGCAAATCAATTTATAACATTTTTGACATGCATTTTTCTGGATTTTCTTGTTGTTATTCTGTCTCTCACTGTTCAAATAAACCTACCATTAAAATTATAGACTGATCATTTCTTTGTCAGTGGGCAAACGTACAAAATCAGCAGGGGATCAAATACTTTTTTTCCCCCAGTGTATATGTGCATTTTGTTAACACTTCTTTACAGTTCCCTGAGTTCCAGGTTTTAACTGGGTACAAGCACCATAACTGACTAATTAATTTAGGTAAAACTGTCAAGTACCAAAATCATTTTACTAAGGTACACTGAAATAGAGGTGTAAATCAGGACACGGATACTGCAGGACCCAAGAAAAAAGCCACGGGAGAGGTGATCAGATAAGAGGTCATGTTGATTAACATGGAAGTGTACTGGACATGGCATGTTCATGTTCAATCACTCATTTTCAGTAATTGCTTTATATTTGGCATTGTCATTGCGGTTTAAATTTTATATTTAAGGAGGAAAAAACTAAATAAATTAGGAAATATTGCAGGCAAACAAAAAGAATTACTGCAGATGTGGATGGGATTGATAAAATTTTCTATAGGAGAGGGCTACAGATGTAACGTACACACACTTCTACACTGAAATTGCAGACAAGTTCTAGATATTAATTATACAAGATTTTGTTAGTTTGGTGTTAAAGGATGGTCGGTATCAAGACATTTTTTTGTATTTAGAGTAACATGGCTGTAAGTAGAAACATAAACTGGTCCCAGAGTTTTACATATACCTATATAAAATACACTATATGGCAAAAAGTTTGTTGACACCAGACCATCACACCCATATGTGCCATTTGAACATCCCATTCCAGATTTAGTCCCCTCTTTGCTATAATAAGCTCCACTGTTCTGGAAACGTTTGCCACTGGATTCTGAATTTTCTATTTTTAATTAGTTATTAATCCACACACGCGTATTAGTGAGGTCAGACACTGTCAGGAAAAGAATGCTGGCATGTAGTCAGTGTTGAAGTTCATCACAAAGGTGTTCAGTGGGGTTGAGGTCAGGGCTCTGTGCAGGACACTTGAGTTCTTCCACTCCCCACTTGGTAAACCATTTCCTCATGGATCCACTCCCCACTTGGTAAACCATTTCCTCATGGAGCTTGCTTTGTGCACAGCAGAATTTGTCATTCTGGAACATTGTTTTGCCACCATAGTTCTAGTGAAGGAAAATTGTAATGCTACAGCATACAAAGACATTCTAGACAATTGTGTGCTTCCAACTTTGTGTTAACAGTTTGGAATATGAAGGTCCACATATGTTTGACCCTATAGTGTATTAATTAATAGATTTAGTACAGTAAACCTCTACTGTGAAAGGAAATAACATTAACTGGTAATACATTCTGTAATACTTAACTGACACATATGTTACCCGTCATTCCTAATGTCACTGTCACTAACTGTCACTGTCATAACAGTTGATGTGCAGTAATATAACAGTGTTATGGTACCATTATCAGTAATTGCCATGATAGGTGCCATAATGTTTGATCTCAATAGATTATGGCATATGATTTTTTTCTATTTTTTGCTTAGTTTACTTTAGTATGTGTATGGTACCCTGGATGGCAGGCTATGTACACAGAAATTCACACATTCATTCACACCTAGGGTAATTTTAGCCTAGCCAGTCCACCTACTGACATGTTGTTTGTTGGTGGAAGGAAATACAAAGGGAGAACAGACACATAAAAAAATGGGCAGTGACTGTAGTTCTATACATTATGTTGTGTTTTTTCATAATACAAATGATAAAATGGTCAAAAAATTACAAAAAAAGAAAGCATTAATTAATCATATAATATCTGCCATATTTAATGGGATTCTGGGGTCTGTTACGAACATATTACATCACACTAACCCCATGCTTTGTGTAAGTCTGCGTGTCTTTGGAACCTGTTTTGCATTGATCGTGCTGTTTTCCTATTTTTATCCAGCTCACTCTCATCCACGTCCTACAAACATTTCAAAAGCTGCACTGAATATAAGAACACTAGTGCAGAAACCTGTCATAGCAAAGTGTCAACATACATTTTCTTACATTATTTTTCTTACAATTATCTTAAGACTTATGTAACTTAAAATGTGCAATAATCAGTGTTACAACATTATAATGTATGAGCTGTAACACCTGTTTAAGATGTACACGAACTACAGCACACTTAGCAAAAATGTGCATGACACAAGCTGGCATGACATCAGTTATTGTGACTTTCATGACAATTAATCAGAAAGCTAACATAACATTGATACATTATTGGATGTCATATGACATATGACAAGTAAGGTTTCAAATGTTATCCTTTTAAAGCCAAATAACTTGATGGTGCCTTAACTTTTTTCAGCCTTCTTGCTCAAACGTGGTATTGTACTGAAATTTAGTGTGATTGTATTTCTACTTACAAGCTTGTTTCTCTAAACAATTATCTAATTAACTACTTATTTTCTGTTTTCACCACACACTTGCCTGCTTAATAGCTAGAACCTGCCTGGCATTTCAGTGTACGTTAGTTCAACTGTGTTTGTATTTCCCATCTTTTTACTCAAAATTAGTATATTATGGGTCATTGGTTGCTTAGTTGCTTGACAGTTTTTAGTTTGTCTAATTCATTTTGAGTGATTACCTTTATGTATTAGCCTTGCAAATCCATCAGGTTTTTTTTTACTTGGCTTAACTACAATGGCCATCTTTCTGTAATGGCACAACAACAAATTTTAGTTATACAGTTGTTTACAGAGACCTCAATATCTTGGCTCAGGATGGACCTAGCTGATTTAGAACTTCAAATGAGATGCTCACAATTGCAGTTCCAATGCATAAATTTTTTGTGTCAATTTATTATAGGAAGGGTTTGAGTCTCAGTCTTAATGGTTTTATGAGTTACCTAGGTAAGTATAGTGTGCATGCGGAACAGATCAGATTGAGATTTATTTATGGGAGCAAGGAAGGTTGAATACCTCTGATATGGGACCAAATAAAAACTGAAATTTTCACAGAAATAAGTCCTTCACAGTAGCATTCTGATGTAAAAAAAAATTATGAGTTTGAGATTGGAGGTAAACTTTGCAGAACAGTGGACCTCGAGGGTCAGATTTAAAGAATTTTGCCTGGTCTATCATGTTGGTACAGGTATACAGTTGGTATACATGAATAGATTTTATCCAAATATGGAATTACAGTTTTCAAGTTGCGTGTTTTACAAATGAACAGTGACATAAATAGAGCTGTGGTGTTGTTTCTCTTGTGATAACAGTGGTAAATCACTACAGCTCGGAAGTCACTTGCTGCTTTTATACTGTACCACAGTACTCGTAGTACCACACACTTAACCAGTTAAAACATAGAATATGGACAAACAAATGGTTGTCTTTTTTTAAACTCTGGAAAACAAAGTGTGATCCTTAATCTTGTGATGCTCAATGGATTTTATCTCTGTGAATCATTAAAACATTATTAACTGTATATTATGATTTTAGCATCTTGAGTCTGAGTATATAAATCTGAAGAAATGTAGATGTTGTATCATTCTCACATTCTAAAAAAATAAATATATTCCTGTAGAAGATTTTGCCAAACCTGGCTAACATACAGTAGCTCTGTAAAAGCCCATGTGTGCATGTATAAAAGTGTATGTACTCTGTGCTATGAGTCTTGGACTACAGAGGCATTGCAGCTGGGTGAGGAGATCCTGCTCCGGCTGTAACCCAGCGCTCTCATTTGCAGCCTTTAATAGCCCGCTATATTAGACTCTAATCTGCCTGATCCCAATTTAATGCGGCTCCCTCCAGCCGGTGTGAGGTGAATACTAAACAGGCTTGCGCAGAGCACACAGACATTCTGCGTTCCCCCTGGGCTTGTATGGCTCTCCTCAACTGCACCAGCCACTCTTCCTCCCTCCTCTTCCCAGCCACAGTGCACCCTGGAGGCCATGGCTGCGTTTATCTCTCCCCATTCATCCCCTCTCAGCTCTGGATCATAACCCCGGCACAGCCTACAGCCAAAGTACGCACTCAATTTAACCCCTGGAGAGTTTTTTTTCTCCTGACACTGAATTTTTGGACTTTAAAAAGAACATACTTGGAACAAAAAAATATATCATTACTCATTAAAAGCTGACATTTTGAAAGGAGTTGAATAGCTTTAGTATGTCTTGGGTTAGAATGAATGGTTTACCACACATCTTTCTGTAAATTGCTTCCTGTACTTTCAGGAATCCATAAGGATCATGATCTGGGAGTTAGGGAGCCCTAAATAGCATTTCTAATATGTGGGTAATAATCAGAGCACTACAAAAATAGCATTCTCATTAAATGGGAGAAAATCTTAATAACTGCATAGAACCGCAGTTCTATGTAGCAGAGTTCAAAGCAGATCTCCAGTGTTACAGATGTAACAAAATAAAACTGCTGCATTTAGATATTTTATTCACACACACACACACACACACACACACACACACACACACACACACACACACACACACATACACAGCCTTACTGTTTAAACTGACTTCAGGTTAGGATTAAGACAACATATCTCACACTCATTTTTTCTCTGACCCTAAGTGTCACACGGAAACACAACACACTATTGCTATTTAGACAAATTCTAAATCACTTATATAACTGACTCCTGAAACAACCAGTTCTCATTAAAAAAAGGCTCATTCATCCCAAAGCACTGAAATCTGCTTTGAGTCACTGTATTGTTGCTCCCAATCTTCTAGAAAAGTGTTTAATAGTCCAATTCTATTAATTATGGAGTACGAGTTCAAATAAAAACCGATGCTCTAACCATAACCCTGCAGTTCAAGTCGATCAACGGTGTACGATGTGCTCAAGCTCCTGGTAAAAAGCCCAATACAGGCCGTATCTGCAGTGCAGCAGGCTGGAGATGTACTTGCCCCTTGGGAACCATTACCATGGCCATATAAAATGCCATTTACAGTGGCAGGAGTCAGCAGTATCACTCAAACTTGGATGCAGAAAAGAGACAGAACATCTCTCAATCCATACCTAAAGACTGGGCTCCACTGTCTTCACAAATACACAAATACAGTACGTCCTATAAATAGTCTATATGCTATACATAATATTAACGGGGTCTGTTTTTTTATTTTTAATGAACTGGTTTTAAATTTTTGCATTTTAGGATATGTCAAATTGAAGTGTAAGAAGTTTAGAAGTTCAAACTCCAGCTGAAACAAGAAAACCATGAACACAATTTAACTTGAAAATGAAGCTGCTGTTTTTGCCCATGTTTGTTTGGCTAGCGTGGTGGGCCACCCACAGGCTGCAGGGAGATGGGGGTGCGCACACCCGGTGTGTTTGCCATCCTAATCAGGGCGAGCTACTGGCTCCTGCCTTTATTAAACCAAGTCTGAGATGCCCCCATGCTGAGACTGCTCCTCACACACACACACACACACACACACTTTCATAGGCAAACTCCATCCCCCAGGCTACATGTCTGGAGCTAGGCTTGCACTAGCGGCACACACATATATACACACACACACACACACACACACACAAACACACACAAACACACACACACGCATACACACATACAGTGTTCACCTCATGGTTTATGAGGAACCCCTGCTGCTATATTTCAATCAATTGTACACTTTTCTTTCTGCCCTGTTTTCTTTTCTGCTTCTGTTTTTCTTTACTCTCTATCTGTCCTCTCCACCTCTCACTTGCTTTCTAGAGGGTAATGGCCCATAGTGATACCTGGTCAGGTCTCGCTGCCGCTTCACACACATAAAGAATTAAATATAGCAATGCAACACTAGACACACGCGCACATGTGAGAGAGAGGGAGAGAGAGAGAGAGAGAGAGAGAGAGAGAGAGAGAGAGAGAGAGAGGGAGGAGTGGGCTTGAGGTGAAGGAATTGTGGTGGTGGTGGAGTCCCCACTGTCCTATTGGGCTTTTATTATACAGGCTGATGAAGTAAGTTTGCTGGAAGTGTAATAAGCATTCTCCTTGCAACAAATGGACACTGAAGTTGCTATATCATATTCTGCAATGAAAGCAGAGGCATAGCTACAGTATGGGGAATTTCTGGTTTGAATGCCCTGAAATATTTTATGACAATTCCAAATGCTTATTAGTGGGATGTTAACATAATACACATACAGTGAAGCTGATTATATACATGTCAGCATTGTCCTGAGCAGTAATTGTGCTGTAATGATGTTCAGAAAAGGTCAAGAAATAATCATTATTATTAGATATTTAACCTCCCCAAATGCCAAATAAATGACTCACATAGCATGTAAAACACATTTTATTGGTTACCAGCTGCACATGTTGAGAAACTGTATTAACCAATCAGGATCATGCATTTTCCCATTTCTGTTTGAAAGCTTTGACTAGATGGATATAAAGATGGCAGCTGATAAAACTGGAGGTTTTACTGCAGTAGGAAGAAAACAATGAGTAGATCTAGTTCTATAAGTCATTTGCTCAATATTAATATAATTTTCCAGCACTAAATGTAGTTTATAGGAGCATTATTAATCCGGACAAATTGACTGATGCTAATTGGTGGATGATTGTGTGTCAAATAATAAAAAATTCATGCCATCACAGCGCATACTACCATCTGGCACAAAAAATGCAGTAGCATGTCACACTTATCCATATACAGTAATTATACCGACCACACCGTGAATTTATTAAGTACATTTTCTCATCTCCCCCTGATATTAATTCCTGACTGTGCTACTGAATGAAAGTGTGCAAAACTTTTGTGATTATGTGCAATAGGAAAGATGTGAAAATAAAGGATGTTCTGGGAAAAATCATAATATGAATGCTATGTAATTTCTAAGAAAGCTCTTTCGAACATGGCTTCATAATAAAGATTTGCTCTGTCCAAGTCATATTAAGGTTAAAGTTAAGGCTTTTATCACATATGGCTAACTCCAAAAAAAATTTAGAACAAGAACATGTGACCTGCACATATTCGCAGAAAAGTGTTGCCACCCACATGGAGTAGACAACCAGCCTTGCATAGAGCATCTCTACTGGCCTCTGTAAAATGTTAATTATAAATATCGCAGAGCATTTAATCCTACGCCTAGAGCACCAAACCAAATGCAATTTACCAACTTAACATATTAATAGAACAGTTTCATGCTACACTGTTAAATGTTAATATTGGGAAAATCTGATTTGAATCTTTAGTCATGTCACATGTGAGAAATATCAAATGTCATTCTATATGTTTTGTCTTTTCATTTGCTATTCAAAGTGATTGTAATATACACACCTGTGCATAAGTAGTACAAAGTTACACTGATATATCAGGTAGTACTGAAACTGTGGCCAAGTCAAGAGGCTGTTATAACATAGGCGTAACCACCTGGCTGTGGCGATTTAGTGATTTTGATGGTGCACAAATCTCGACCGCAAAAGTGTACTGCAAGCCATTGGATGCTGCGCACTGAATGGCAGCAAGAGCTTCCTGGCAGTGAATGTAAACAGACTTTATGGTGCATTACCACAGCTGGGAGCTTCTGCTTCACCGCTTCCCCTTGTGCTATCAAATTAAAAGCACTCCTTATGGAGCACTATAAGCTATGCAGTTATGGCTGCCGGTGCCGGTACTCTAGACTTTGCTTTACGAAAGTCTCTCTCTCTCTCTCTCTCTCTCCTACTTGTTCTTTCCTTATGAATCCCTACATCCACTGGAGTTTGATGAGAACCAGCATGATGGTGCACCCTGAGTCCCAGAATCGTCTTGCAATGCAAATACACTCTGTACCAGGATAGAAGGATGGGAGAGAGAGAGAGAGAGAGATTTAGAGAGAGAACAGTGCCAGAGGTGGTGAATATTAGTGAATATAAACTCCATGCAGAGAATAACACTGAGACATCTGCAGGTGGCTATATATACACACATCCAAAACACGCTGCCTAAACACCATGCAATAACACAGAAAGAAGTTAACTTGGACGGTAAATACTGCACAGCAGAATATTACAGTTTATCTATATTGAATAAAATGAAATGCTATTCTTCTTTATTTGGCCTCACTTCAGCAAAACATGCATGGACTGTTGTTATATTGTATATTTCACTTTCTTCTTTTTCCAAATCAGACACCAAATCTGGACACACTGTTTTATTAAGAGCGTGGAAACTCGTTAAGATAATTACTGTATCACACTTCTATTCCACAGTTAATAATTAAGCAATTCTAGTCAGAGAAGAATCAAAACAACACTACACACCCACAAACAGTAAACAGTGCCATACACCCACAAAGCTGGCAATTAGAGCAATGAGAAATTCAAGCGTTTACACTACGTTTAAAGCACAAACAACCTGTCAAGATAAATTACACTGCCACCAGATGCCTGAAGTATTAGAGCAACAATCAAAGTCTTAGTAAATATGGAGTTTTGTACTCTACTCTGATTTACCTGTTTTCACATGCATCTTATTCAACTACACAAACGTCTTGGTCCACCTACTGAAATATATATATATATATATATATATATATATATACTGTATATATATATATATTAGGGAAACAGACCTATTCATCATTCATTAAGTTTACCTCCCGTTTTCATGGTGGAGGTGGCCACAGGCTGATAAGGTCAGTCTAGACTTTTTTTAATTACCAGCCACAGACTCTGTCTCTTCCTGGAGGATTCCAAGATCTTCCCAAGCCAACTGTATATACATACGTACAGTATATTCTCTCCATTGCATCCTTGGAGGCTCTAAGCGCTAAGGGAGAAAAGTATGTGGTATCCATGAAACATGCCACCTCAACTGGTTCCTCTCAATTTGGCAAAACAACGGCTTTGAAGCTCTCCTGGATTGTCAAGGTCCTCATTCTGTCACAGCGATTAAGCCTGTGGAGGAATCTGATTTCTGCTACCTGTATTTACAACATTATTCTTTTGGTCACTACCCACAGCTTGATAGCTGAGGATGAAGACACAGACTCGTAGAGACATGACTGGTAAACAGAGAGCTTTATCTGAAACAGACCTGCATATTGTTCACTTTAGATGAACAGATAGAACAAAGCTGTTCATCTCAGTACATGCTCTGGTTAACTGGAGGGTAACCAGCCAGCCTAGTTAATATCTGGCACCAGGTCAGGATGATCAAAATAAGTAGAAAATTATAGCTGTTGTTTTGCCCAAAGACATTCAAAGCATTTATGACATGCCATGAAGGATGTACACACACACACACACACACACACACACACACACACACACGTACACGCACTTTTTTGTCTGAAAAACCAATGATAGACAGGAGAGAGTATGAGACCAAGTATGTGCAAGTGTACGTGTCTGCATGACTAAGAGATTTGGGAGCGTGAAGAATGGAAGTGCAGTGTGTGTGTGTGTGTGTGTGTGTGTGTGTGTGTGCGTGAGAGAGTGTGTGTGTGCGTGAGAGAGTGTGTGTGTGTGTGTATGTGTGTGTATGTGTGTGTGTGTGTGTGTGTGTCTGTGTGTGTGTGTGTGTCAGTGTGTCTGTGTGTAGGCCGAATTTGTGCTTCCAGGCTGCCTCAGGCAGGCTGCTCACATCAAAGACAGCACTCTTTCTCTAGAGGAGCTAAGAGATCCTGCCTCAGGCCTGCCCAGGCCTTCACACACTCGCCTGAGGGCCTAGCGGCTCTCCTACAGCGCTACCACACACTGTTAATCACAGCCAGCTCTGCAGCCCTCACACACTCATAGGATCATACATGTGGGATACTATGTTATGCCTGTGTCAATGAACCACTGTGTTATAATGAACCCAGGCAAAGTTACGACTGAAGCGTTAACTATTAAAACAGTGAGAGCAATATGTATTATTGAGTCTTGGAGTGAAATGAGAAAGCATGTTTAATGCAAGCATTCTGCTCTTCACACCGTGTAAGCATGAACTTGTATACCTATTGATTTGCTATAAGTTGTAGGCAACTGTGTTACATTAATTGTTTGCATATGAATTTCAAGAACTTCAACTTTACACTGTAATTAAAAAGTGGTTAAATTTAATTGCTTTGTTTCTGCTACTATAAAATGAGAAATACTTTCATTTCAAGGAAGAAATAAAACATCTATGAAAACATCTATAAAAAAATAAAGGTTTAATAAGGGTAGGAACTAAATGTTACATGGTTTTCTCAGTTTTATTAATACCATTTATCATTTACAGTGCCTTGCGAAAGTATTCGGCCCCCTTGAACTGTTCGACCTTTTGCCACATTTCAGGCCTCAAACATAAAGATATAAAACTGTAATTTTTTGTGAAGAATCAACAACAGGTGGGACACAATCATGAAGTGGAACCAAATTTATTGGATATTTATATTTATATGAGCTGAAAGTTTAGAGGGACAGGCGGGTCTTGGTAGATTTGCAGTGGTCTGATACTCCTTTCATTTCAATATTATCGCTTGTACAGTGCTCCTTG
>JAFFST010045295.1:117282-148895 GCA_022414735.1 Noturus placidus
TGCACGCCCAATTTTTCAGTTTTTTATTTGTTGAAAAAGTTTGAAATATCCAATAAATTTCTTTCCACTTCATGATTGTGTCCCACCTGTTGTTGATTCTTCACAAAAAATTACAGTTTTATATCTTTATGTTTGAGGCCTGAAATGTGGCAAAAGGTCGAACAGTTCAAGGGGGCCGAATACTTTCGCAAGGCACTGTATTGTATGGTCAAAGCAGTTCTGTGTTCTTCTACTGGGAATATGTACTTAAAGTTATA
This sequence comes from Noturus placidus, assembly GCA_022414735.1. NCBI lineage: Eukaryota > Metazoa > Chordata > Actinopteri > Siluriformes > Ictaluridae > Noturus > Noturus placidus. The sequence continues at coordinate 117,540 of JAFFST010045295.1, forward strand.
TAAGGTATACATAAAACCTATTATAGGTCTAAAATAAATAAATAAAGCCATGACTATGTCCTCAGGAATAGTCCTATGGAAAACTCCACCTGGAAACATATTAAATGATATGCATCTGATCAGTCATAACATCAAATATACTGACAGGTGAAATGAATAACATGATTATCTCATTACAATAGCACCTATGAAGGGTGAGATATACACTGCTCAAAAAAATTAAGGGAACACTTAAACAACACAATGTAACTCCAAATCAATCGCATTCCTGTGAAATCAAACTGCCCACTTAGGAAGCAACACTGATTGACAATCAATTTCACATGCTGTTGTGCAAATGGAATAGACAACAGGTGGAAATTATAGGCAATTAGCAAGACACCCCCAATAAAGGAGTGGTTCTGCAGGTGGTGACCACAGACCACTTCTCAGTTCCTGGCTGATGTTTTGGTCACTTTTGAATGCTGGCGGTGCTTTCACTCTAGTGGTAGCATGAGACAGAGTCTACAACCCACACAGGTGGCTCAGGTAGTGCAGCTCATCCAGGATGGCACATCAATGCAAGCTGTGGCAAGAGGGTTTGCTGTGTCTGTCAGCGTAGTGTCCAGAGCATGGAGGCGCTACCAGGAGACAGGCCAGTACATCAGGAGACGTTGAGGAGGCCGTAGGAGGGCAACAACCCAGCAGCAGGACCACTACCTCCGCCTTTTTGCAAGGAGAAGCAGGAGGAGCACTGCCAGAGCCCTGCAAAATGACCTCCAGCAGGCCACAAATGTGCATGTCTCTGCTCAAACGGTCAGAAACAGACTCCATGAGGGTGGTATGAGGGCCCGACGTCCACAGGTGGTGGTTGTGCTTACAGCCCAACAACGTGCAGGACGTTTGGCATTTGCCAGAGAACACCAAATTTGGCAAATTCGCCACTGGTTTGGTGGTGGGTCAGTAATGGTGTGGGGTGGCATTTCTTTGGGGGGCCGCACAGACCTCCATGTGCTCGCCAGAGGTAGCCTGACTGCCATTAGGTACCGTGATGAGATCCTCAGACCCCTTGTGAGACCATATGCTGGTGCGGTTGGCCCTTGGTTCCTCCTAATGCAAGACAATGCAACACCTCATGTGGCTGGAGTGTGTCAGCAGTTCCTGCAAGAGGAAGGCATTGATTCTATGGACTGGCCCGCCCGTTCCCCAGACCTGAATCCAATTGTGCACATCTGGGACATCATGTCTCGCTCCATCCACCAATGCCACGTTGCACCACAGACAGTCCAGGAGTTGGCGGATGCTTTAGTCCAGGTCTGGGAGGAAATCCCTCAGGAGACTATCCGCCACCACATCAGGAGCATTCCCAGGCATTGTAGGGAGGTCATACAGGCACATGGAGGCCACACACACTACTGAGCCTCATTTTGACTTGTTTGCATCAAAGTTGGATCGGCCTGTAGTGTGGTTTTCCACTTTGATTTTAAGTGTGACTCCAAATCCAGACCTCCATGGGTTGATAAATTTGATTTCCATTGATAATTTTTGTGTGATTTTGTTGTTAGCACATTCAACTATGTAAATAAAGGAGTATTTAATGAGATTGTTTCATTCCTTCAGATCTAGGATGTGTTATTTTAGTGTTCCATTTATTTTTTTGAGCAGTGTATTAGGCAGCAAGTGAACAGTCAGTTCCCAAAGTTGATGTGTTGGAAGCAGGAAAAATGGGCAAGCATAAGAATCTGAACGACTCTGAGAAGTCAAATTGTAGACTAGATGACTACAAAAGTTGTCCAAGGAAGGACAACTGGTGACCCGGCAACAGGCTCATGGGCGTGCAAGACTCCTTGATGTGCGTGGGTGGTCCGATTCCACAGAAGAGCTACTTTAGCACAAACTGCTGAAAAAGGTAATGCTGGCTATGACAGAAAGGTGGCTAATCCCTGTCCACTTCCAAAAGGGACTACAATGGGAACGTGAGCATCAGAACTGGACCATGGAGCAACAGAACAAGGTGGCATGGTCTTTTCTTTTACATCGTGTGTGTGTGTGTGTGTGTGTGTGTGTGTGTGTGTGTGTGTGTGTGTGTGTGTGTGTGTGCATCTCTTACCTATGTTAAGAAGGCAAGCCAGGCAGTATGATGCTCTGGGCAATGTTCTGCTGGGAAACCTTGGGTCCTGACATTCGTGTGGATGTTACTTTGACACGTACTACCTACCTAAATATTGTTGCAGACCAAGTACACCCCTTCATGGCAACAGCATTCCCTAATTGCAGTTGCCATTCGGATGGATCAGGATGTTTTTTCCCCACATTGTAGTTTGAACGCACAGAGATAAAAAATTACTTAATTCCAATACATTTATTCTGACTTCTCATTTCCAAGTTAAGTCAAACACAGTAACAGTTGCTCAACTCTTCCACTGAACTTTGACTAGGGCGGCTGTGGCTCAGTCGGTAGAGCGGGTTGTCCACTAATCCACTAATCGTAGGGTTGGTGGTTCGAATCCCGGACCGGGTGATCCCATGCCGAAGTGTCCTTGGGCAAGACACTGAACCCTAAGTTGCCTCCGATGGCAAGTTAGCGCCTTGCATGGCAGCTCTGCTACCATTGGTGTGTGAGTGTGTGTGTGAATGGGTGAATGAGACACAGTGTAAAGCGCTTTGGATCCAAGCGCTTTGGATAAAAAAGCGCTATATAAGTGCGCCATTTACCATTTTTACCATTTCTGCTTGGTGGGAGCAAGATCTCAGTGTTTTATAGTACTTGCAGTTGAAATTCACCTCACAAGCAACAGATATGTCTCATGTCTGAAAACTTCCCAGTGCTGCTTTAAACTTTCAAATTTACTGAGCAATATTGATTGACAAAGCTGGATAATTTTGCCAGAAAAGTATTATATGAGTTTCCCACAGCTGCTATTATCACGCTGCTCATTATATTTCAGATTTCCATGAACCACCATGTTTCCATTAAACAAGAGTTTGATCTCACCTGTAAACAGCCCTTTTGTCTGACTCCAGCTGGGCCTGTGGGTCAAGGGTCACGCTGAGCGGGGTGGCCCCTGTGCCTGACGACGCTGAGATGTGGACCTGCTGGGCCTTGGAGTTCTGTTGCGCAGTGCCCGTCATCTGTGGTGAGAGACACAATACAGCACTTCAGGCTAAACACTAGTCCTACATATCCACAATTACACCAGAAAACCTCAATTACAGTAGTGTTCCTAAGCTCTAAATGTTACAGTAATACTGTGGATGCTCTTACTGGATCACTGCCAGTTGCTGTCGTTTTATCAGATCAGGTTTTGGGCCACATCAAGTTTGATCATTTCAAATGGATTAAGACTATTTATACAGTACAAGAGGGAATATGGGCACAGAAATCTGGTTTGCAATAACTTCTAAGAAGAAAGGAAGAAAACAGATGTTCCATCTTTTTTTTCAATATGAAAATCTCAAGGCATAAACTAGAATGAAACGCTTCTCAATGTGCACACTTATTCAGAGAGCTAATGTATCAGCCTCTGTGTCCCGAATGGACAATATAACATCACTGACAGCGGCATATGGTCTAATTAAATCGTAGAAGGTAATTTTCAACACTCGACCCCTACATTTTAATGTAGGTCAAACTTAGCATTAAAAACTACTTTTCTGTTCACATAAATCTGCAGGTCTTTGCCCTTTCTTGCCTGTCGCCAGACATGTTGTCGAATGCAGGAAGACATCTGTTTATCAGGAGTTACTTTGCTTATTTACGACACTCTCGTCCTCCACTCACTCCACTTCCTTCCTGCCCTCTTTCTTTTTCGCTGCCTCCTGATGAGGTTCTGAAAGCAACGCCCCTTCCCCCCCATCCACGCTGCCTGGGTTTTTTATGGGCTTTGGTGGGTGGATGGATTGATGGGAGTGGAACGGGAGGGGTTTCCTGGGTGCTGGAAGTCTTAATCCTTGCCTCAAATGGGAAATAAATTAGCTTCTTCACACTTAACTAGCTCTCATTTGCATGTCTCCATCAGAGTGCTGCGTTCCACTCTCCCCCAGAACTAATCCTCAGGGTGTAGGGATGCACTAGTTAGACAACGAAGAGGAGTAGGAGGTGGGTGATGAGGTTTTCTCACTCAAGAACAAAGTAAGTGATGACCTGATATAGTGAACATTGTCCCTGACTACAGGATCCTTACCTGGATTTGATGTCAGCTTTCAGTCCTGGAGAGCCACAGCTGTACATAGTCTAGCATTCTACCTCATTTAACACACTCAATTCAAGTCATCAGCTAATTAACCAGGGCCCTCATGAGTTGAATTCAGTGTGTTTGAATAGAGAAGCATTCATTTGTGCAGCGCTGTGGCCCTCCAGGACCTGAGATTGACACATGTGATGTAGCAGGGTTGAAGAGCTGTAATCCTTCTCATTTGTGTCTAACAGAGCTAGCATTATAGCTGTGAAGTAGACTTGGCCTGGAAAATACTGAATGTGAGAATTCCAGACCTGACATGAGACACTTCGGAGCAGATCATAGGTTATGGACATATAAGCACATTTTTTAAAAGGCTAACACAGAAATGCAAAGAACAGCAAAGTTTATGGTCTAAAACTAGCCAAGTAAGGCTGATACAAGGTTTCTGGAAACTGAACTGAAATTTCCCCTGTGTATTTTAATGCTGATGTAAAGCAGAGGGTTTTGACCTCAAAATGTTTTTACTCTATTTTCCTCTCCAATTTTGGTGTTTTGCCAGTTCCCAACCACTATCTAGCTCTCCCCAATCACACAACATCACACAACGATGGAGAGGGAAGGCTAGCACATGCTTCCTCCAAGAGACTTGAAGCCAGCCATTGCGTCTTCCCAAACTGCTGCTCATGTTCTCCGTTGAAGGAAAGTGAGAGAAAAACTGCCCTCTTTCGCATACAGGACTGGCACATGATGCACATGATTGGCAAGTGTCGTCTGCATGACAGGGGAGAGAGAGTATGCCACCTCTCCCATCCAGATGCATGACCAATTTTGCATGATCAATGCCACAGATTTTTTTTGTTTGTTTGTTATGCAAGCTCATGAATTTTTCGTAACAGTTTTGGTAACACTTTATTTAAGGCCAATGCTCTCAGGCCTGCATGACCAAAATTAATTCCTTTAATTAAAAAAAATCCTTCAAATTCCTTAATTCCTTTATGATATAAGCCTACATAAATATGTATGAGACTTATTTATAAAGACTGTTGTTGTCTCTTTTGATATTAAGTTGCTATAACCTGCATGCGAACTTCCAGATATTTGTTATGGTTGTGTTATGACTTCATGAGAACTGATATTGCAGCTCAATGTACCTCTGGCCTCTAAGTCAAATTAGTTTCATATTTATGCTTATACATTTTTTTAAATAAAATAATGTTATCTATGTTTTTTGCAACAGAGATGTTTTCATAAAGTTCTCAGCCAAAAAAGTTCAGAACATGTCAACAAAAATGTGTATCAGCAGACTCAATTGTTATCAAGGTGACTTAAAGGAAAAATTCATCCAAAATTACTTGCATGTCAATATTTATAACAAATATTTGATCTTTAGTTGTGCAAAATATTTATTTTCTGAGTAAGAATTTTTTTTTTTTTTTTTTTTTTTTTTTTAACATTTTTGAGTTGACATTTTTAGTTTAAACTGGTTTTATAGTAAAGTTTCACTTGGTTTAATGTTTTTTTAGTGTGGTTATTGGGAACTCCAGTACATCAGCGCTTTAGTCCTTTGTTCTGCCCAGCTCTCTCATCTCCTCTGTATCTCAAAGATTTCATGCTAAACTGCCATCTTTAATGAATACCGTTGGACTTGTCATCTCATAGTTCACTGACTAGCTTAGCTGAGTCTCTGTCGTAACTCAGCATAATTGTATCTGTATCTGCGTTTGCTGTCTTCACTATGTCTATGTTGTATTTCTAGTCAATATGATTTTGAACATTGTAGGAAAAGAAGCTTCTTCGCTAACAATGAAATCTGTTCATTATCCTTTCTGTTTGAAATTGGTGGCTTTTTTGTCTTGTATTAACAATGCTAACAACAAAACAACAATGCACCCACAATGTGCTTACCCACCAAACACATCACAAATATTTCAATATAAACATACGTAATTGGTTTCACTGTAGAGTTTTTTTAAGAACTGACAGAAGCGGTGTTTGACAAAAAGTGCCATTGTAATAAGGCTTTATACATGTACATAGGTTTATATTAGTTTTCATAAGATTATTACACTGATTTAATACTGATGGAGCCTTATGATCACTACATTTAAGCAAAATGTTAGCTATGCTTTTAGTAAACAAACAAATTTGGAGCAACTGTTAAAATGAAGATTGAAACAGTTTAATTCAGAATTACATTTATTATTTTCTTCACTATTTACTGGAACATACATTAGAATATAAATTAGGATCATATGAGCCCTCATTCACCCTAAACCAAGTGCACACATCATCTTTCATTGATTAGCTTAATTTATTAGAAAGATTATATAATATTTTCTATAGACAAAATTGGTGGTATTATTAGGGGCCAAACACCGAAAGTGCATAGGAAACTATTGTTTTCATTAGTGTTCTTTTTTCTTCTTCTTCTTCTTCCTCTTCTTCTTCTTTTTCTTCTTCTTCTTCTTCTTCTTCTTCTTCTTCTTCTTCTTCTTCTTCTTCTTCTTCTTCCGCTATTGAGTCTATGGCAGCCCATATAACTGCTTGGGGGAAAGTTATGACATTTGGCACACAGATAGATGACAGTCTCACCAATAATCCAAGCAATGTTGGAGTCTCTACCTCAAACCTTCTAGTGCTACCAACAGCTCAAAGTTGCACTCATGTTTATGCTACTAACTTTTGAACCATAAGGGCAAAAAAATAGAAACAAAATTCTTTGTTCCTCTGATTCCTTGGCTCAAGACGATTCGATTGGACCCAATGACATCATTTTCCATCATGAAACTTTTTCCACCATTGTGAAGTTAAAAACAAAAAACCCTAATTTTTCGAACTATTCCTCCTAGGCTGTGCGACCAATTTTCACTAAAATTGAATCAGATCATATTCAGACCATGCTGGCAAAAGGTTATCAAAAGCTTTTTGATAGACCCAACGGTTCTCATATAGCACATAAACAAATTCGACAAATAGCATGCCAAAATGGACGTAAGGCTGTATCTCTGCAACAGTTTGGCATATTAAGATGAAACAAAGTACCCAAAATTGCACACATGATCTGTAGCACTACCTAGTGGTCATAAGATACAAAAAATGGCTAATTTTGCTTATAACTTCTGAACAGGTTGACCAAAAATCATGAGACTTGTCTCATTAGATTTCGCATGGCATACCGAGTCAAACCAATTTTCCCCAGCCAGCAATTTGTGTGTCTGCCATTTTGATTTTCATAGTAAAATGCTATATTTTATGAACGCATTGGTATATCGTTACCAAACTCGGTATGTGTCATCAACACCATGCTCTGAAGTCAAGAAGATTCAAAATTCAAAAGAAGTATAATGAAATGTAAAAAATGCAAATAGCGTTTGAATAATTTGTCTATTGTAATGATAGTGGTCTTGATAGATTGTGTGAGTCATGCCGAAAACAATGATACCAATTATGCCATAGTCGATCGAACTTCTTGTCCGCCATTTTGAATTTTGTTGAAAACCTTTTTTAACTCCTCCTAGACCGTTGGCCCGATTTTCACCAAATTCAATTCAGATCATTTTCAGACCATGCCAATCAAAAGGTATCAAGAGCTTTTTAATATACCATACCTTTCTCATTTAACACATCAACAAATTGATGATATGATGCCAAAATTAATCTGAGGCTGTATGTAAAATGGCACACTTATATAGCGCTTATTATCCAAAGTGCTTTACACTGTGTCTCATTCACCCATTCACACACACACAGAGCTGCCATGCAAGGCACTAACTTGCCATCAGGAGCAACTCGGTGTTCAGTGTCTTGCCCAAGGACACTTCGGCATGTGGAGTCATGTGGGCCGTGAATCAAACCAGCAACCCTATGATTAGTGGACAACCCACTCTACCACCTTAGCCACAGCCACACCTTAATGTATGCAACACTTTGGCATATTCAAAACAAACTTTGTATGTGGCCACACCACATCACCTGACACCTAACCACACCACATCAATTTGGTGACAGTGCCACCTATTGGACAAACATGATAAACAATTAGATCATATATATATATATATATATATATATTGATTGTATTTATGACCTTTCAACCATTTTGCCTACAATCATATACAAATGTATTTTTTAGAGTTGCTCTTGATGCTCCCTGCCATGCTGGTTTAGCCCTTAAATTCTGCTTGCAGCTATATTTATTATTATTATTATTATTATTATTATTATTATTATTATTATTACTACTACTACTACTACTACTACTACTACTACTACTAATAATAATAATAATAATAATAATAATAATAATAATAATAATAATAATAATAATAATAATTGTTTGAAGACTGACCTGTTGACTCTCTTGATAGGATGGTGGAGGGACGCTCTGTGTGGCCATCATTGTCAGTGCTGGTGCTGGAGGCACATGTTGCATCATGGGAGAGCTTCACATGGAGACCCTGCAAGAGACAAATCAACACCAGATCAGTATCACATCAACAAACAATAATACAGTAAGTGAGTGCTTAAGGGTCAAAAAAGGTCAAATAACTATTAACAAACTATTGGATTTGGAAGCCAGGCATTGATGGAGCAAAAACTGAGTTCAACAGGCTATTTATCGGAAACATGTCCAATGCAGTTAGGATTCAGGCACCACCACCAGGTGCTGCTGTATTTATGAAAGAGCTGTGCTTACAGACTCTCTCTCTCTCTCTCTCTCTCTCTCTCTCTCTCTCTGATCACACCTTCCACAAATGCTCTAAAACTGAACATTAGCCTTGGCTCATGTAAGAACATAGATTCTAAGGCTACATTCACACTGCAAGCATTATTGCTCAATTCCAATTTATTGCTCAGATCTGATTTTTTGCTTGGCTGTTCACATTATCTTTTTAAACGTGGCCAATATCAAATTTCAGTATGAACTGGTCGCAGTCTTGAACTGACCCGCATTTGCAAAAGAACAATAACAAACATCAAAGCAATACACTTTCATAATAAAGTAAACATGGAGGCCACTGAAGTCAGCATTTACTCGTTCATTTATAAGGACATGTGCAGCAGATGCCAGCAAATTTGTGAGCAAGTGATAAGGAGGACGAGGATGAAAAGAAAGTGAACATTTTTTTAAATTATGGCTTTTTGGAGTAATGGCTGCTTCTTCAGTACAGTGTGTGTGTGTGTGGATGCGGAGTCAGAGCTGTAACACCTCACTGTCTATCCTCTGACAACCTTTGTGGCTGTTTTGCATATTGCCTGATATTTAAAATCTTTGTAGTGACTCCTTCCAGAGCAGAATTGTGACAAATGTCGATCTAGAGTGACGCAAAAGTCACATGAATTCCGATTTGACTGTTCAAAATATACCAAATATGGTAGTGGACCAAATCGGAATCAGATTCCATGTGGTTTGTGCTGTTCACACTGTCATGACAAAAACAGATCTGAGTCACATATGAGCAGTCTGAACATAGCCTGAACACATATATATATATATATATATATATATATATATATATATATATATATATATATATATATATATATAAGTGACCAGATAAAAACTGTGCCTGTCTTTTATACAGACAATATACAAAATGGGGTCTCCATGATTTTATTGAAATTTGTTACAGTGGTGGAATTCACAAGTCAAGTACATATATACACTGGGGACCATATCTAAAACAGAAGTTTGAAACCTTTAAACCAAAGAATGTATGCTTTCAAAAACAATTAAATTAAATGTTTCTGCATAAAAATACTATAAATAGCAGTAAACACTAATAAATGAAAAAAGTCAATATTTGGTGTGATGACCTTTAACTTAAAGGTTTTAAAAGGAAATAAGCTGTAGGTTTTACTGAGCATCTTGCAGAACCAGACACGGTTCTTCTGGAGACTTTGACTATTGCACTTGCTTCTTATTTTTGCAGCAAAACCAAGCAGATTTTTGTATGAAAAGTGGTATCTTATGTAATATGACGCTTTCCTACCTGCCATATAAACTTTTAAATTTGTACTGAAACACTAATGTTTGGAAATCTAAAATGTTTTTGCACTGACTCAATAATGTATAAGTCATAAAGTAAAATTTTTTAACAAAGTTTGTAGTAAACAAAATAGGGGTGCAAGACTATGAAGCATTATTGCACATGAACCTGTGGAACAGTCCTTAAGACACTAACAGTTTACAGATGGAAGGTAATTTAGGTCACAGTTACAGTAACTTAGGACAATAAAGAGACCTTTCTACTCACTCTGAAAAACACCAGAAGAAAGATGTGTAGGGTTCCTGCTCACCTGCTTGAACATGCCATAGGCCTGCTGCAGGGAGGCATGAGGATTGCAGATGTGTCCAGAGCAATAAACTGCAGTTTCTGTAATGTAAGACACCTAAGACAGTGCTACAGGGACACATGAAGGACATCTGATCGTCCTTGCAATGGAAAATTACATGTAACCATGTGTCCCCCCGCTGACGAGATCAAGAACATGCAAATGCCTTGGTGGAAGTGTGGAGTAACATCTCACAGCAAGAACTGACAAATCTGGTGCAGTCCATGAGGATGAGACTCACTGTAGTACTTAAAGCAGCTGGTGGCCACACCACATACTGACTGTTACTTTTGATATTTGTTCAGGAACTCATTATTCCATTTCAGTTCGTCAAATGTATGTAAAACTTGTTCAGGTTATGTCTCAGTTGTTGAATGTTTTTATGTTAATACAAATATGTTAAGAAATTAAGATATGTTATTGTTAAGAATTATTGTTTTTTTTTTTTTTTAATTGTTAAAATACATAAACCTTAATTAGTCAAAAAAAACTAGGCCTTCATGTGTGTGCAGAGTTTGCATGTTCTCCCTGTGCGTCGGGGGTTTCCTCCGGGTACTCCGGTTTCCTCCCCCAGTCCAAAGACATGCATGTTCGGCTGATTGGCGTGCCTAAAGTGTCCATAGTGTATGAATGGGTGTGTGAGTGTGTATGTGAATGTGCCCGCCGATGGGCTGGCACCCTGTCCAGGGTGTACCCTCCCTTGTGCCTGATGCTTCCTGGGATAGGCTCCAGGTTCCCCCGTGACCCTGAAAAGTGACCCTCAAAAGAGTAAGCGGTAGAAGATGGATGGATGGATGGATGGATGGATGGATGGATGGAAACTAGGCCTATAAATAATAAAATATGTGCTATAAGTGGAATGTGCCCACAATAAAAGGCCCTCTGATTCTGAATGAATAGCTGCAATATTATTGTACACATTGAAGTAATGAGCCTAAAATTTGGAATAGTTGGATTATGTTTATGAAATACATCTTTATTTACTAGGTCACTGATATTTTATTTTTTCAGTTAAAGGGGTCCCTGCCTGCAAAATCTTGAGAACCCCAGCTCTGCAGTACATATATTTAGTTTTTCAGATCCTAAGTACATGCCAACTGGCTGGTATTAAGTTATTCCCTTTAGATCAGTGTCTCTCAAAGTTATTCCCTTTAGATCAGTGTCTCTATGTGTTTCTATCAAAGAGGGGTCTGTGGACCAGCACAAGTCTGTTAATCATAGCCAGGAGGTCTGTGGTTTCGTGAAAATCACAACCCACACAAATATATACACAAATATAAGTCCTATATATTATAGTTATTAGCTGATTTGACTGGGCACTTCAACTGAATAGCTTGAATCCAATCCTCAATGAAATTCGCTAATAAAAAAGCTATATGTGTCCAATAAATATTCAAAATTTTAATGAAATGAGCATACTGCATGGGTCTGTGGAATTTATTTTACAGTTAAAGGGCCCCTGGGTGCTAAAGGCTTGAGATCAATATAATAGATTTACAATAGGTGTGTGATTTTTTTTAACCTACATTGTAGCTACTAAACAACACACAATGTAAAGTATTCATGCTGTTCAAACGCTGATATGAGCCTAAAATAATAATTTTTTGATCTTGTTAATCCAGAAAAAAATAGCTGGTCTATTTTAAAACTTTAACTGGAGAGTGTTTTCTGTAGGTACACATAGCAGCAACAAACCAATCAGGAGCTCATTAACTGTGTTGTGGTTGGAGTATTTGCTGCAGGGTGTGGCAGGACAAACTCAGGGGATTGTGCATGCTGCTATAGATAATTGGGCCCATGGTGCCCTATATGAACCCCCAGCCACCTACATGATACACCCATTCTGACATTAACACAGTGCCTCATATTCCCTACATCCCTCTCTACACATACACGCTCATGTGAGCAAGAGGATGTAGCTGATGTCAAATTATTATTGATATAAGTATAAAGCATGTTGTGATGAATGACATGATGTCAAATAATAATAATAATAATAATAATAATTTATCAATTTGTATAGCGCTTTTTACAATGGTACATTGTCTCAAAGCAGCTTTACAGAAATTTTACATTTTTTTACATTTACAAGCGACTTACTAACTAATGAGAGCACATTCACACACCAATGGTAGCAGAGCTGCCATGCAAGGTGCTAGCTTGCCATTGGGGGCAACTTAGGGTTCAGTGTCTTGCCCAAGGACACTTCGGCATGGGATCACCCGGGCCGGGATTCGAACCGCCAACCCCACAGTTGGTGGATTAGTGGACAACCCTCTCTACCGGCTGAGCCATAGCCGCCCCAAAATCAAATCAAATCAGTGCTGAACTGAAATGTGCAGATGACATCATGAACTAAAATTAATCGGTATGGAATATTAGTACCACACAAAATCTTAGTTTGGGTATACAGAATCGCATGTGGTATTATTAAAAATGTAATTTTGAAAAAGGCAGTGCAGTTGTAAAAACAGCTTCTTCTGACTTGGTAAAAATGAAGCACTTGACCTGCAATTAGTAGAGATACTGTCCTACCTCTTTAAATAAAGAGTTTGTTGTACATTCTGTGATTCTACAGAAAACACAGGCACACTACTTTTTAACCCATTTCTGCACAATCATACATTGGAAATTCCATAACTCTCTCTTTTATAGATAATTAACTGTATATTCATGTTGATTGTCATGTAAACATCACGTGGATCACTCCGTTGTCTTTGTCAACTCATCAAATAGAATTTAGTGTCGTACAAATAAACACACTGTCCTTAATCATATCCAGATCTCTAAACCCATACACCATCCATGCACAGGCCTGGTGCTCAGAGCATTTACCCAATAGAAAAAAACTCACTGCTCATGGAAAAGTATTCCCTGGTTTTAAAGTCTATTTGGATCCACACCTAGTTTCAGCTGCAGCGCCTAAACACGCTGTCTTGTGGGGCTGCGAGATTAATTGTGTGCATCAAAAAAAATTAGAGCGCACAATTTCCACATCTAAAAAAAGCACCAATTGTGGTTTGTGATTTATGCAAAAAAAGATCCAAAGCTCACAGGATCGCTTGAGCAGGCGGCTTGGAAGAATTGGGCAGCGATATGAGTGTGGAAATAAACAACGTAATAAACAATGTGACAGAAGGAGTTATATATAAAGTGAAAGCTTTATATTCCTCTATGTTGTCATGTATCAGAATGGTTGCAGTGGGGATTATTATTTCGAGTTTATTTATCTTGGTGTCAAAATGATGATGACAAGAAAATTGAAAGACAGATCATATGAATTATAAAAGCGCAAACTATATATATACCATCCCCACCGTCAAACATGGAGGTGGAAACATTATGCTTTGGGGGTGTTTTTCTGCTAAGAGGACAGGACAACTTCACCACATCAAAGGGACGATGGACGGGGCCATGTACCGTCAAATCTTGGGTGAGAACCTCCATCCCTCAGCCAGGGCATTGAAAATGAAAAGTAATTTCTAAGTCATTATCAAGTACTGTACCAAGTCATGTTTTGCAGATGCGTTTTTCTGGATTTTTTTTTTTGTTGTTATTCTGTCTCTCTCTGTTTAAATAAACCTACCATTAAAATTATAGACTGATCATTTCTTTGTTAGTGGGCAAACGTTCAAAATCAGCAGGGGATCAAATACTTTTTTCCCAACTGTATATATATATATACACAGTTGGGAAAAAAGTATATATGCTTCTGTGAGGTTCTCCCATGAGACAAATTTACTGGCATTCTGTAGCTCAGGAACTGCCTTTGGCTGTCTGTCTCTTCAATTACTGTCAAAGTACAGAGGAAATACACAATCCAGTTGAGGCAGAGATAATTCATATCTCTAAAAAAATTTAAATTGTGCACAAGGGAGTGGGAATGTTCAAGAAAGCAGACCTGTGAGTCAGGGCAAATCTGCCAGACAAATCTGTCTCTCCTTATACAACAGTGTAGAAACAGCATTCAATAACAGTGTAGAAATATCTCTCTCTCTCTCTCTCTCTCTCTCTCTCTCTCTTTCTCTCTCAAACACACACTGTTCCTCTCCTTTTGCCTTTCAGTTTGCTCTCATCTTGGTCACCATGTGTGGAAAAGAACAGAGCAGGCCAACACAAACTACTAGCTATTTATGGACATCTTTCTCATACAGTCTCTCTCTCTCTCTCTCTCTCTCTCTCTCTCTCTCTCTCTTTCTCTCTCTCTCTCAAACACACACACAAACACACACACACACACACACACACAGATTTGGTGCAATCACTATCAGCACCTCTGCATGTACAGTACTCTAACTGTTTTATGTAGGACTTTGTAGGAACGTGAAGAATCTTCCAGCCCAAATTAGATTCTGGCTCTGCGTTGCATATTTTATGAACCTCATCCAAATCATACAAATTGAGGATGTTGTGTGTATGTGTGATTTGTATACTGATTACACACTAAGCCTGTGTTCTCATTCCAAGTGCTATCAGCCAAAAGGCATCTTCACTGTTATCTCTCCTCATTTTAATTGCAAATTTTGGGAGCGAGTTGGTAATTAAATGGAAAATTGCACATTAATTGATGAGACTAAAGATAAAGCTATTCCAATTATTGTGCAGTACTTTAGGAGGCCTCTCAAGTCTCACTCCCTTGTGTAACACACTACCTAACACCACAGCTCTGTAATAATACACAGCCACCAGTGTTTTCACACACACACACACACACACACACACACACACACACACACACACACACACACACACACACACAAATACACATACACTTTATAATGAGTTATCATTGCGTCTCTCAGGATAAAGGGTGTGCCCTGATTAAACTGTGCAGTTTGCCCGTTTAAAATGCGTCATGCCGCTCACGGACATGACACGCACATTATTGATCTCAGTTTATTGACAAATAACAACATATCAATCCACTGACACACTGCAGCTATCACTCACTCCTACCATTAACCTAATAGACTAAACAGACATGTGTACAGTGAGAACAGTGTACACATGACACCCATTCCTCTAAAGCACCATACACACAAAGACACACAGACACAGTTAACCACTATATCACATACTGTACATGCGTATAGTGTGAGGACACATCACTGCAGGGAAGCACAGGAAATTGCTGCAAAAGAAACTCCAGATCACATGTTTGCTACATAAAACCACTTGCTGTTAATTTTGCCAAGGAGAACAGCATGTGAATAGGGAAATAAAGAAAAAGGAATGCAGAATTATGCATGGAGCAACATCAAAAGCTCATGAATGTGGAGCAAGGGGAGGAAATTTGGTGTCTAATCAGAGTGCTGTGAATGGCATTAAAAGCTCTGGAACACTGTCTGACTCACTTGCTTCATGTTTTTGACTCCACTTTTCTGTAACATCACACTGAATGTAGTTTCTTGTGTATGTAGTGATTTTTGGATGATTTGTTCATGGTACACATCAGTCTTGTAAAGTCACAATCAGCAGCAACCGTGTCATTCAGTTCAATTTGATTGGACTATTTTATTTAAATGAATTCAGTTTGATTCTGGTGAATTAGACTTAATGTGATTTGATATCGATTCAATTCATCCATCCATCCATCCATCCAACCATCCATCCATTTTCTCTACCACTTATCCTACACAGGGTCACAGGTAGCCTGGAACCTATCCCAGGGAACTCGGGACACAAGGCGGGGGACACCCTTGATGGGGATGCCAGCCCATCGCAGGCCACAATCACACACTCACTCCCACACCCATTCACACACTATGGACAATTTAGAGATGCCAATCAGCCCACAACCCATGTCTTTGGACTGGGGGAGGAAATTCCTGAAGCATGGGGAGAACTTGCAAACTCTGGGCACACAAGAATCAAACCTCCAGCTCCAGAGGTGTGAGGCAAATATGCTAACCACTAAGCCACCGATTAGATTAGATTTGTTTCTGAGTTAGATTCTGAATTAGAGTCATTTTGTGATTTGTTTCTATTTGATTCACTACAAGTACATACAATTTGATTAAACTTAACTCAATTATCTCTCATAGATAAAATCATTAGGATAACATCTTTTTCTTTAATAATCACTGTGAGGTAAGAGGCATTGTGAAGTTTTTATAGAGATGACTCATTAAAAGTGTCCGATTGCAGAGCTAAATTCAGAGTCAGAGACACCTTAAATTGATTGGCCAGCCAAACTGTATGGCTGCTGGTCGATAATTTAGCGCCATCTGACCCTTCATTAGCCCGTCTGATCACTGAAGATCATTCAGACAAGCAACTTGGGGAGAACGGCTATCGACAAAAGTAATGAACCAATGTCTGACTGTGTGTATCTGTCTGCCTCTCACCCTTTTTGAGCTTCTTAATTAAACAGTAATTAAAAAACGACCAGCACTACTGGGGCACAGCTGAACATCTTGTCCTGTCTCTTCCATCTATGCACAGTATACAAAAAAGATTATATAATGCTTAACACAGGAAAATACTGTATATTTCAACAAAATGTGAAACAAACACAGCGTAAAGAGGACTGATTAGCTCGAGTATCACAAATATCACATGCATACAGGGAAATCAGGACCTTCCTCAGAGTAAGACGCAAACTCCTGTGGTGCCAATTAAGGGTTTGTATCCAAATAAACACAAATCTGTGGATATGGGGAAGTTAGGTCTTAGATTAGCACTGAAATATTCAATTACTTTGGGCCTTGGCCTCCCTCTAGCAAAAGAGAAAGCACTGGAAACCCAACACCATCTGTATCAAACAAGGAAGTATGATAATCTCAGACCAGCTCTCTCTTGTTCATATTATCTTATTTATTGAGGCATGAAAGGCAAACACTTATCTTAAGTAAGTTTGGGAAGTTTGCAACACAGGAATCCTGGAGAGCTGGAGGAAGTGGTTTTAGTGTTTATAGAGCCCGTTTATCATGCGCAGACCGTCTCTCTGTCACAGAGCCAAATTTCACATCTGTCAAGAGCTTTATATCTGTGTACTTGAGCACAGATGGACAGATTATAGCAACAACAGAGATCACCAGGTTCTGAACACACTTATGGGCTTATACAGCAACCGAATGTTTGCAACATTTAATAATAAAAAATAAATAAATAAACAACACTTCACTCATCACCTACTTCTAAGCTGAGAAGTAGACACGATCTGATAAATATAAGGATCATAGCTGTAAGGCTTGTGTGCACTAAGCCAGAAGTGTGTCCGATTGCCATTTTTCCGGCTCTCCTTCAGTGTAACCTGCTCGGAAGTCGGCCAGCTGCACATCCTGCAGGGGAACGCAATGAATAATATTAAAACAGCGAGTGCGTCGCAAACGCCCAAATATCATGAATCTTAATGTCTCGAATCAGGGCTTCTCTAAAGTGCATAAATAAAGCAGCCCGTCTGAATGTATCTGCTCCATTAGAGGCCAGAGTGTGGGCCCATTTGTGGCGCGCACAGTGCAATGTGGGGGGGCTGAATCAGAGACGAAAGGGAATTCTGGGGAGGAAGGCGAGGGGAAAAGGAAGGAGGAAAAAGAGAAGCCTTGTGTAGAGGTTGTGGGTCCAGCCCAAGGCCTCAGGCCACACACACACACACACACACACACACACTCACACATACAATCCCAGCACTGCTCATTAACCTGTATGAGTTGCAGGCAGGGGATTAAATATACTGTACTTATAAAAAGAAGGGGAAAAAAATAAAGAATAAAAAGCATAAATACATAAAAACAGATGTGCAAAATGGATGTATGTTTTGACAAAAATTAAAAACAAACATGTTATTAGTTATAAATTAAATGTGTCTTGTTTATAAACAGTTGCCTAGCTTCAGTGATCTGTTGCTCAAAAGATGTCACAATAAGTTCAGTGCATGGGTGTGAAATACCCAGACAGCATCTACAAAGAGGAGATCACTGCACCATCCATCCAATCTATCTCCAATTTCTGTTTCCTTTGTGTTTATGCTAATGATTGTTTGGATCTGGAAATGATTGTGCTGTGGCCTGCTTTTTAAAATTAGATTAAAGTCTTCGTCGAAAATGGGTGCCTTCAAAACTTTGCGTGTACTGAAATTTTGTAATTCCCCCCAGTCTGATGGATTGCATGCAAATGATCTCATTAGCATAGCTAAAAGCTTTTATTATAATTAGCATTTCCTCAATAGAATGCACAAGCATAGCGAGGATGAAAGTAAAAAAAAAGATGAATTTGCATGTTTACCATTAAATTTCTCTTGTAAAAACTTTAAAGCAAACAATGTGTATTGTATAAATGGATGGAGCAAATTAATGAGCTGCATTCAATAAAGTCGTTTCAGCTAGGCTTTTTAAGGGCTGATGACGAGGAGACGAGAGCGTTAAGGATATCCTCTGGTTTATTTTAAACAGGTTTCCTGGCAGCCTGCTAGAGGAAAAGAGAGACGCAGCCACACTGAGTATTCAAGACTCATTGGCTGTCATTGTTGGGGTTCTTCCTCATTCACAGTTTCTATTCTCATTCAGCAATTCCTTCGGGAACAGTTTGGGATCCAGCAGAATTGCTGGAACATTGTGAGCAGCGACACTCAAACATACTGGGTGAATGTATTAAAGAGAAATACTTGTGCCCTGCGATGGACTGGCACCCTGTCCAGGGTGTACCCTGCCTTGTGCCCGATGCTTCCTGGGATAGGCTCCAGGTTCCCCCGTGACCCTGAAAAGGAGTAAGCGGTTGAAGATGGATGGATGGATGGATGGACTTCAAACTAAAAGATGATCAATATGTTATGTAGATGAAGGGCCTGACACAGATATTCAAAATGTTATTAGAAGCAGTCTCTAAATTTGGTTTGACTGGCAGTCTACATGTGTGAATAAATGTATTTCTGTACTGATTTGGATGCATGGCAAAATTATTTAACTGTATTAACTATTTATGGTATCAAAACTAATATAGAATGCAATATGCGGGACCTGACACCAATTATTTATGGCTTGATTCCATACAGTAGCTCATTTTAATTGCCTAAATACAAAAATGCAAAATAAGCCAAGATTATATTCTTATTAATTAGTCTTCTTTCCCTAAAACACACAACCTTTTATGTTTGGCCCCTGGTGTACCATGTGTTGGTCTCAGAGTTACAGAGTGGCGCGTCCCGTGGTTGACACACAGCGCTCACATTTCCTCTCTGAGCTGATAAAAATCGGAATATAGAAGGCTGGAATGCCGCTGAAATTGGAGCTCCAGAGCTCGCGGAGAGGGAGGGTAATCTTCAAGAGTTTTGCTGTCAAATCATTCCCCAGTGCTCTCATGTCGAGCCGAGATATGGTACGGGGACAGTAGAGGTTTTATCTCTGTCTTCATCGGCATGGTCGTTTTTTTTTTAAACGGATACCTCCTAATCTTAGCACCAGCATGCCAGCTCCATGTCATTTAGCCAGATTTTGGCTCGGCAACCAGTGATTGGTGTCAACAGAAGTGGTTTGCGTTAAACCAAGCCTGAAGTCAAAACGTCAAAACATAGGCCATTCCAACTCATCACACCACTGAAGATGGCTTTTAGTTAGTGACTTACTGACTGATGGAAACAGAAGCTTTTTCCGACAGATTTTCTACCCACTTAATTTGCCATCAATCAATTTCCACTGCTTGGATGTTAATGGAATACGACGCCTTTGCTGGGAAATGGGCCACAACTGAAGGTCTGTTTTCGGAAAACCATGGGTTTGAACCGCAGAAAGAGAGTCATGGGAGGGGGTGGGGAGTGTGCTCAGGCTGAGGAGGTAAAACAATCAGTTCTGGTTGGAGAAAGTGGGCCAGGTAGGTAGAGACAGTGAGAGAGAGAGAGAGAGAGAGAGAGAGAGAGAGAGAGAGATACGTGAGAGAACAGCATGGCCATGGCAGTAGGGTAGGCTAGTGACAGTAGGATTACAGAACGGGTGCTCTTCATGAAAAAGCATTGCTGTCCCATTCCTCACTTGAAATCTCTGTGTGCATCTATGTGTGTATGTGTTTGTTTGAATGGAGATAGAGAGAGACAGAGAGAAAGAGAGAGAGAAAGAGTGAAAAAGAGAGAAGCAATAGGGGGCTAATGAGAAGGGAGATTATCACACAGAGACTCTGAGCGCTCTGATTGTCAGCAGACTCATAATGAAGAGTTTAGTGTTCGGTTTCAAAAGAGAACCCATAGAAAACAAGACAGCAGGCGCATACACATGGACCAGCCAAGAGGATCGAATGATCACCATGAGCACATGTGGTGAAGAGGTTAGCATTACAGATGCCTTATAGTACCTTACGGGTATATCGAAGAGGGAGAGAGAGTTGAGAGTTCAGAGAGACAGACAGGAATACAGTTGTTTCAATGACCACAGGTCATGAGGCAGGTTAAAGTGTTATACTTGGTGAGAGGAGCTTTCTGGCAGCTGGCTATTAAGTCCTGAAAGGAAATAGAACTGCAGACAAGGAATAAAACATTACAGCTCGTGTAAAATCCTTGACGGATTGTATGTGTCTGTAAAAATAGGCTGTAATACTATACCATGTAATGATGTTATTAGGTTAGAAGAAATAGGCTTTGGCTATACGTACAAATATTTTCAAGAGTTCAAGCAAACTTGAACTATATAAACTCAGAACTCTGAAGAAAGTCAAATGTACAGGCAGATTGTTCAGTCAGATACAAAATTTTCACTCATATTTTCCTCAGTTGGTTTACTCTTGTGTTATATACAGTGCAAGAATGTTTTTCAGTCATTAGCAGCATATTAGGCTGCATGTAAACCTCGCTATTGTGGGACATTAGATTTAATTTATAATTAAATCTAACACATATAATTTTACACATATTGTCCTTCTCAGATAGACTTTAACTTCAACTTGTATTGCCCCTAGTGAACTGAGAGATATTCTACTACTACGAGACAAACAGGTTAAGAAGAGAAATACACATACGTTTCACCATGTACACCACAACTAGTCTGAACAGTGAAAACCACCAAGTCGTAGAACTCTCAGCCTCACATGTATTACAAAGATTTTTGAAAAGCCAGTGGCTGCTGCCATGACACCTTTTTCTGTTTTTCTATTTCTGGGTGCTCTATTATGATTTGACTCTGGAAGCCATAAAGGACACTAAGCTAATTCATTTTGTCACATTTGAGTATATCAGTGAAGTGAACGTGTATGCTGAATGTGAATGCTTAATTAGTCAAGGCAGAAAGAGTTACTCACTCCATGGTATTTGCTTCGCTAAAGCTTCCCACCCACAATTTTCAAGTCATGTAGGAGTTCATTATCTACTGCCTGTGTGGTCTCATATAAAGCTTTGATGGAAAAAAAAAATGAATAATTAAGTAATATCCTACAAGCAAGACTGCTGTTGTATTGAATATCAGCACAGTATCAGTGCTGATATTACCTACAACAGCACGACTGCGAGTGTGATATTGCTTTTATACACCAGATCTATAAAGAAGAGTAATTTCTGACACAATATGGTCAAATATTTAGATTATTTTCACTCCGTCAACAAAAACAGCCACAGCTGGATGGAGCATTGACTGCACCAACTGGTAGCCTTTAGTACGTGTAGTAACGGTTTCAATATAAAAAAGAAAAACTATTGCTAGAATTGTTATTTATGAATTCGGAATACTTGCTCTTTGGCCATTTTTTTTCATGACACTTGTACAAACCCCAAAACACTAGACATCTTCCTACTCATTCATGTGTACTCAAGTTATTTACAACAACAACAACAATAACAACAGCAATTATTCCTTTTTCCAAAATGGAACAGAGTTGATGACACTGAGAAAAAAAAAAAAAACACTTATCCAATCAGCAGCTAACTGTTGCATAAATAACAATATCACCAATATAACGGGGAAGTAATGGATTCATTTAGCAATTTATATAATGTGTTTTGTGTGTGTGTGTGTGTGTGTGTGTGTGTGTGTACACAAAAGTGTACAAGATTTTTAAAGTGTACCAAATATTGAACTCTAATAATAAGTATAATGATTTCACATAGAAAACACAATTGTTTACTGTTATTATATTAGACATAAAAGAAAATATGTCTAATGGAATAATGTTGCTTCATCAAAAACATGCTCTGAATACTGCTGATACACAATGATGAGACAGGGGACATGTTTTCCATTTTTTTCTCCATTTCCTAAGCTTACAGTCTGGGTAGATGATATAAGGCTATGGCCCAAAGCTAGATAAAACAGATCACACAGTGTGAAATCGCTATTTCCATATTATCCACTAAAATGCGACAATGCCAATATAGTATATGGAATACCATGCTCTCACTTTAATTAGCCTCCAGGCATAGCCTCATATCATCTACCAATTTCATTTTATTTTCTGCTAAATACACAATACAATTCCCCTTGCTAACTATGACTGTCAGTGTAAACAATATTACGGCTGTAAATACAAACCCAATTTCTGCTACGATCATGTCAAAAGGGGGCATAGATCTGCCCTGAGAATTCTGCAAAATGTAGAATGTGAGTTTTACAATTCTGTATTGATCACGTCTGACTTCTGGCAAAAAAAAAAAAAAAAAAAGTTAAGGGCGAATAGGTATCACCTGGAAAAAAGGAACAAACAATAAGAGAAAGAGTCCAGAGTATAGGCAAAATGAGCGTGGCAAGATAATGAGACCGTGTTTGCTGCTCTTGGCCCCTGCAGCTGATGTTTGTCTTTGTGCGCAGCCCGGAGCTTCAGTGAAAGGAATCCTTGGAAACTCCAAACAATCCAATATTAAATTTCCTGTGCAATGCCATGGGGAGAGAAGGAAGCATGCATTGGGGAAAAGGAAGACAGAGCGATGGAGATACAGCAAGAAAGAGGAAA
The DNA here is from genome assembly GCA_022414735.1 of Noturus placidus. Classification (NCBI taxonomy): domain Eukaryota; kingdom Metazoa; phylum Chordata; class Actinopteri; order Siluriformes; family Ictaluridae; genus Noturus; species Noturus placidus. The sequence continues at coordinate 140,897 of JAFFST010045295.1, forward strand.
CAGAGGAGAGATTCCAGAGAATGAGAAAATGAAGAAGAAAGAGAGAGGGGGAGGAGGGAGGAAAAGAGAGACTCGTAGAAAGAAAGAATGAATATGGACTGGGAATTGGAGAGGCTGTTTTGAATGGAAAGCCCCTCTGTCCATCCTCGGCTCTGAGCCAAGTCTCTAACCTGCAGGTGCATCAACAACTGTGGCTGGCCAACTAGCTCCCTCACATCTAATATTACTCTGAGAGCTTCAATGTAGACCTCAGGCAAAAAGACACAGTCCTCTGGGTATCTTTATTGTTTTAAATAACACAGCCTAATTTAATGATTAAAACCGTTTCTGAATATTTATTTTACTGAATATGAGGGAACCTTCCATCAAGAGTTGTGATTCATATTTCACAGATTGGAATTTAAGGCATGTGTGTGTGTGTGTGTGTGTGTGTGTGTGTGTGTGTGTGTGTGTGTGTGTGTGCGTGAAATGACTTTCTGACTTTGTAAATATTTGCTAGTATAACTCCATTTCTTTTACACTCAGAGTACTGCTGTAATACATATCTGAGCAAGGACGTACAAGGAAACGAAACATACAAATGTGTACACAACTACTTAATTACACGCCTGAAGTTGGATGTCGTCTTTAAAACAAGTGTTAAAACAATATGCTTTACAGGCATAACAATAACATTTACTAATACTGAATTCAATACTAATACTCTCTCTCTCTCTCTCTCTCTCTCTCTCTCTCTCGCTCTCTGTAGATGGACGGCTGTGTATAGAAAGGGCATGTCCAGCATACTGTTCTGTCTGGGCCATCTGGAGTCAATTAGGCCTAAGGGATATGAGATCCCTGTGCTGCAGCGGCCTGGCTGGGTGGCCTGGCTGCACACACTAACTTTCAGCAGCTCAGGGTGATTGATAGGAGGCCTCGTTTCCTAACTCCCAGAGCAGAACCTACACAGACACTAGTGTTACTTCACCTCACTATTTCTCAAACCTTAACACACACACACATGGTCACTCAACTACTACTGACTATTGAGGTCAAACACTACTACTACTACTACTACTACTACTACTGCTACTACTACTACTACTACTACTACTACTACTACTACTGCTGCTACTACAACACAGGGTATATGCCAAACATGCTGTCATCACTGCAAATACATAGTAATTCCCTGCTGAAAAGTCAGTCCAGCTACCATCTGCGACAATACAGACCAAGCTGGTCAAACTGGTAGAACTTCTATGCAAGCATTTAACCATTTCTGAATTACTGCTTCTAATGCTAAATTATTAACAGTAAGGCAATTATACATTAAGGAAGTTGGAAACTTACCAGTTGGCAAATATGATCTACCAGCTTGACCAGATTTGCATTTTAAGTGAAAATATAGACAATGAAGACAATATTTGCCTTTAATTACTCACTTTAGATATTTTATTCTGACTTCATTACATTTTTCTAAAGTTTTTTGTTCATCTACACTTCTCTATGTGCTGATAGACATACTTCTTATTTCTTTGTGTTTCTGTAAGGTCTCAGAATACTGCATGATCTCAGAACATACCAGAGTCAGAGTTGATCCATTGTCTGGCTAGGCATGCCTCCCTTCACCTCTTCTCTGAACATCATCTCCATTTCTGAGAAGGAGCTGGTGAAAACTTTTCAGAAGTTATGTTTTTTTTTTTTATTTTTTTTTTTTATTTTTTTTTTTTTGAAAAGCTGAAAATTTTACTCAATTAAAGGAGGACGCCAAAAATGTACTCAAGTGATATTATAAATTTAGGTACTTTTAAATGTACTCAAGTTTTAAAAAGTAAAAAAAAAAAATGTTCTTAACTGATGAAATTTTGTTTAATGGCATGGTTTTGCCATTAAACATGTGAAAAGTAACGTTAATTAAGTATCTAAAACTGCCATTTAATTTCTGACTGTTTACTGGTCCTACACATGACTAATGCTACATAATTTGTTAATAAAATAATCAGAAATAAGATTAATATCATTTAATTAATTACATTTTCCATTAGTTATAATTTGGCGAGCTGACTAGCCAGTTAATGCTAGCTACTGGTATCAAAGCTAGTCCAACCTGGCATATGTGAAGAAATCAGTCTTACTTAAATTAAATTAGATGGACTTCATGCCTTCTAGAGAAGCAAGGCAAAGGAGACATCTCATTTTATATAAATACAGTCATGTCCATAAGTATTTGCACACAACCACAATGGATTTGAAATGAAGCAATCAAGATGTGATTGAATTGTAGAGGTGAAACTTTAATTCAAGGGGTTTAACAAAAATATTGCATTAACCGTATAGGAATTGCAGACATTTTTTCAGAGTCCCTGCATTTTCACAGGCTCAAATGTAAATGGACAAACTAACACAATCATAAATATAAGGATTATTTTCAAAAACCTGGATACAAATCATTTGCAGTCTGGTACCCATGGACATCACCAAACACCAAACCTGACTGTATACTGTATATGCTTGGTCCAGCATGTTGAAACAGTCTACTGAGGTAAGGCCATGGGTGCGCATCAAATACCACACTGTAATATTGTGAATTATCCATATTCAGATGCATACAGATAGCTATAGCATTAACTACACCATGTAGCATGAGATGACAAATTGGTGTGATTCTTGATAGTTTTTTTGTTCTACACTAGTGAACTTGACTGGATGTTAAACTGAAATGATTGGATGCTATACAAAGCACATTCATATACGGTACAGTGTACCGTTATAGGTTGGATGAGAAAAGAAGAGAGCATTGAGAAGTACTTTGAAAGTCTAAATAAAAATGTAAGGAGTTAAAAGTACTTTATTTTGTCTTGGAATGTAATTAGGTAGGATGATAAAATTCACTAATACTCAAATAAGGTATTAATAGACTATAATGATTGCAATATAAAGTAGGTTTTTAGCAGTAACCTTTAGCAGTAGGTTGCTCATTAAATGCCTGACTTCTTTGTAAGATTTCAGATGTATTAATAATTAAAAATTTAGCACCTTATATTTGCTGTATCAAAATCCTAATTTTGTTTATAAAAAAAAACAGAAATTAATTTTATCATGGCAACATCGTGTAATCTAATGCTGCAGTTCGGGTGAATTTTAGTTCAGATTCTTAACAGACTTTCTCTGTGACTAGAAATGTATTGAAACAGCAAAAGCTTCCAAATGCATAACTGACTTATCAGGGAGGAAATTGAGACATAGCAATGTGAGACTGACCTGTTTCTGTCCAGTATGTTGCAAACAGTATGACTGTCAACACCGGATGTTTACTAAGTTCTTAAAAGCTTTCACGTGATCCTTTATTATTCATCATACTTTTTACTAGCTAGCTGTCTGTTGCTAGCTAACAGGCATAGCTATAAACTTTATAACTGCATTAAGCTTTTGCATGAGACAGACAAACAAGAAGAAACTGAAGGTGACTGCTCCAAAGGCAAAGCATCTCAAAGAGGGAAACTCAGCATTTGAGTTTGAGCATAGCTATAAACTTTCAATCTGAGTTGAAAGGATTTGCATCAAAGTATTAAAAATAATCCTAATATTTATAATTGTTCATTTGTCCGATTACTTTTGAGCCTGTAAAAATGGAGGGACTGTGTAAAAAATGGCTGTCATTCGTAAATGGCTAGTCCAATATATTTGTTAAATCACTTCAATTAAAGCTGAAAGTCTACACTTCAAGCACATCTTGATTTCTTAATTTTGAATTGTGGTGTTATATAGAGGCAATATTACGAAAATTGTGTCACTGTACAAATACTTATGGATCTGACTGTATAACCCTAATGTACAATGAGGCTGTTTAATTGATTGAACCCTCACAGTTTTAGGCATAAAATAAGTGTGGGCTTTAGAAACTACCTATCATTAACATGAGCTATCATCTTCCAGAACATGCTAACAATAATCTAGCAGGTTATCAATATTGGGGAAAATCAGAAATTCATAATAATCTAGCCAAAATGTTATCATTATCAAGATATTTATAAGAAGATAGCTTTGGATATATTTTTTATGGTTTCTTAAAGTAAAAGCAGCAGAATCCAATTCTGGCAAAAAAAAAAAATTCATCATTTTTGGTTTCCACTCAATTTTGCAAGCCTGTGGGGGATTTGTACTCATTCATCCACAAGCGCATTAGTGAGGTGAGACAGGGGCGTAGCCATCATTTTGGGTGGGGGGTGTTAGAATGTCAAGAGTATTCTTTTTTTCTGACCTTTGTCTAATTCATGGGTTTCATCTCTTCTTGCTCTTAATTGGTTTAATATGCAATTTATGATTCTGTACTTGCATCGTATATTGTATATGGCACTTTATTATTTACATATTGCAAATTGTGTTTAGTGTGCATTGTATTGCATATACATACCACATAATATAGAATATAGACTTCTATATTCACAAACTATTTAATTCTATTCTATTCTATCCTATACTATTTGACAGTCCACAGTTCAGAAAAGAAATGTCACTAAAACCACACTGTTACAAAGAGATTGTACTTGAACTAAACTAACAAACATAGGACACCTTATATCAGTACAATAACATGTTATATCAACAGTAAAACAAACACGAACATCACATGCCAAAAAAACTTACACTGCCCGAATTAGTAAAAAAGGAATTAATGTTTTTTTGCCGTCTCATTGAGACCTCTGAGCACAATTGTCATGGCAACTTCAGGTCAGGTAAAGACATATAGACGGATACATGTATAGAAATCAAAGATACACAAAAAAAAAGTGTAGGGGACAAATTTACATCCCGCGGATGAGGTCAGGCTCTGGTGTTGGAAGAAGCGGCCTGGGGTGCAGTCAGCGTTCTGATTCATCCCAAAGGTGTGCAGTGGGGTTGAGATCAGGGGTCTGTGCAGGCCTCTCAAATTCTTGCATTCCAATCTTGGCAAACCATATCTTCATGGACCTCACTTTGTGCACAGAAACATGCTGGGACATGTCTGGGCCACTTATTTCCACAGAAAGGGAAACTGTAATGCTACAGCATACAAAGACATCCTCTACAATTGTGTGCTCAATCTTTTGTGGCGAGAAGGCCCAGATATGGGTGTGAAGAGCAGGTATCCACAAAACTTTGGCCATATAATGTATATCAGTTTATATATATATATATTAGTTTTACCATTACAAGAACTTTGAACAACAGGAACACCAATTAGTTTATTATTCACCATAATCCACCTTATATATATATATATATATATATATACATATATATGATGACTGTCTCTCTTTCCCCTGTGCATGTGTCCCTCTCTCCCTGTGGTATTGCTGAGGAAATTTAATACTGGGTTGTATGGACTATGGTGTTCTGCTCAGAATGGATTACAGGACTGAATGTTTATGCACACTGCTTTGTTCAACAGGTCTATCGTAATAATTGTAATTTTAAATTCAGCAGTGATTAACAGTGGTGTACTTGTTATTACACAGTGTAATAATCTAATGTCGATTATACACTTTATCTCTCAGCTGCACTATGATTTAACGTAGTAGTGTATTCTGAAGGCATGTACATGTAAAATCTTCTAATCTTCTTGATAATTAAGGTTTGTGTCCTTAAAGATCAGAGCTGTTGAATTCTTCAAATCAAATTGGCCAGAAGGTATTGATGAATTTTCTGTTATTTAACAGAAAAACCCACAATCATTGATCCGGAGAAGCGTTCTGTAAAGAGACATTTATTGCATATTTATGGAAGGAGTCTCCAGTGTCAGCGCGTTGTCTAGGATTGTAAATGACAGTTTATAGCTGCTATATCATTATACATTATACAAAAAAAATCATTATAGTATAAGAGGAGTGAAAAACTTCATGATTTATTCTTTACTTTGCCAAGTGTCTTATATTTATATGTAACAGAAAGAAAAGCTTTGTTTTATTCTTTTAACATTTTGTGAACAGACTAGTCTCCAATAGTGATGGCCCAAATATTTGACATAATAGCACACTTAATTAAACCTTTTTAAATTTGAATTAGTTCAATTAAACCTGCACTATATTAAAGTAATACACAAATTATTTTAAGCGCACTACTTCTAATTAATCAGAAACTGGTTCTAATGATTTGAAATTTGATAGGATATAGTATAGTGATTTTGTTAATAGCTCATTCAAATAAACTGATCTCTGATTACCAGAGTTACATTACAACACAAAATAGCCACACCAATTTTTCTTTCTCTTGTCCACAGAAATATTTGGCATCATTATTAACAAATATTAAGTAAATGGATGTTTTTCCATCAGAATCTCCCACAGTATCACAATCTGAACAGATCAGGAAAATACATCATGTGCCAGGGCCTAGCTCCCCAGTCATGTCCCAGATACTGCTCAGTCATCCAGACATCAAACACAAGCCATAAAAAATTAAATGTAACTTTTCAGAAAAGTTGCAAAAGATAACTGAGGAACTTGCAACGCATCTAATAAACATTGTCTCAGAGTGTGATTGCATGCAGTTCTGTGAGGAGCAAGCGAGAGACCTGTAGCTTCAGGTTAATCCCTCCCTGCTAAATGAGCAGAAAAGAGATGGTGGGAAATAAGGAAATGTGACAGAGAAAAGACAAGACTTTTAGTGAGAGAGAGAAAAAAAAGAAAAACGAGAGAAAAGGCGACATTTCGAGTAAATGGCATCCAAAACCCACTCCAATTATCTTTGGCAGCCATGCCAGTGAGGCTGACTTAATTAAAGAGAGAGAGACGAAAGAGAGAAGGAGGGGAAAGGCATAAGGAGAGAGAGAGAGAAAGAGCGATTGAGGGGACAAACTCATGCGTATCAGGACTGCACACAAAGCCGAAACGTCCACCACTCTCGTCTTTTCAATTCCACCTCAAAGGCAGTCGGAGAAATAATAATGATTATAATAAAATAGAGGAGACTGGGCCATTTTTTATGAGAAACATAATTGCGCAAGTTATATCCACTGTTTCTCTCGCTTTGTTATCATTCAGATAGTACAGAAACACCTATAATAGAGAATTGAAATGATTTGATTCCACGTTAAATCCCCAATAATCCTCTTGTGCCTTTTCCCTGTCTGCCTCCAATGTTGACCTTTTCTGCAGGAAGCCTGTTGCCATGGAAACAACCCCCCCCCACACCCCACCCCCAATTGTATGAACTAAAGCACATGCACAAATTCAGTATAACACAACAAACATACATAATTCATATAAGTGAGTGCACCTTCAAGTTTTGCTTAACACTGTAATTGCTTTCAGGCCTTAGGTATTTGGGGAAGCAAGTCTATTTGAAAGAAGTTCATTTAAATTAAGTGAATAATAAAGCAATTAAGGAAAACGGTAAAACTCTGGAGATACACAAGCTTGTTCACTTGTGCTTTTACTTAAGTTGGAGTGTAAAGTTCACAGTTGTCATTAGTGTAACTAACTGGCTAATTAATTTCATTCTTAACACAACGTGTAGTAAGACTCCCCATAAAGTAATATCTAAGCACATAATATTAAAAGTTCATGGTTGTTGCCTTGAACAGCAACATTTTTTAACATCATTATCTCATTCTTCACCTTGCCATATTATTGGAATAAAACCTATAATGTGTTTGATATTATTATTATTATTATTATTATTATTATTATTATTATTATTATTATTATTATTAACATCAAATACAGTGGTGTGAAAAAGTGTTTGCCCCCTTCCTCATTTCCTGTTCCTTTGCATGTTTGTCACACTTAAGTGTTTCGGAACATCAAACCAATTTAAACAGTAGTCAAGGACAACACAAGTAAACACAAAATGCAATTTGTAAATGAAGGTGTTTATTATTAAAGGTGAAAAAAAATCCAAACATCATGGCCCTGTGTGAAAAAGTGATTGCCCCCCTTGTTAAAACATACTATAACTGTGGTTGTCCACACCTGAGTTCAATTTCTCTAGGCCTGATTATTGCCACACCTGTTCACAATCAAGGCATCACTTAAAT
>JAFFST010045296.1:6089-22030 GCA_022414735.1 Noturus placidus
CCCATATTTCCACCCCATACAGTGAGAATTACGCTTCATTTAATATGAGAGGAACCTCACACGGCTCAGAGGCGCTGTCATTACTTCCGGCTCGCTGCAGTCCACCTGCCCCATAATTAATAAAGTGCTGCCATTTAGCTCAGCTTTCCATCTTGCGCTTTGATTTGCCTGTCAGAAGCTATTAAAAGCCCTGGTGGGAGGCCGCGCCACAATCCCATCATCTTGATTCTAGTGCCAGATTGAAAAGCGGCCCGCGAGTCACGAACCGGAATAAAAGCAGGATGCATACATACGTTTGAGCTCGAACTTTTGAACATTGACTTTATCGACTGCTTGTAATGCTTGTCTGGATGAGTTAACTATCAGGCTCAAGGGTAAACCTGGAATATAAATATTGAGGGCCATATTCCAAGTTATCCCGGGTTAACTGTATCCAGTACAGTGAATATTTAATAACTTGATTTGATTAATTTATCATTATATCATGCACCACTTAAGTGTGACTTCAGTCAGTTCATGATCTCATTGTAATTCCTTTCTATTGAGTTCATTCAGTCGCACTTTTCTTGCTCTTTTTCTTTAAAGCTCCCTCTCTCTCTCTCTCTCTCTCTCTCTCTCTCTTTCAATCCTGACCAGTAAATGATTCTTTCGTTGTGTGTTTATTTACTCTGTGGACCCAGTTGATCCCACAGTGAGAGAGAGAGAGAGAAAGAGAGAGAGAGAGAGAGAGAAAGAGGGGATATGAGGAAAACTGCCACATCTCACAGTGTTCAAGGTGAGACTAGCAAAAAGAAAAAAGTTAAAAAAAAAAAAAACCCCATCAGGGATGGCTGAAAAAATTAAGGAACAAAGAAGCTGTTAAACATGTTACCCTTTAAATGTATTCAGGTTTTATTTTATTTTCTATAAAAGGTAATATGCTAAGAGAAATGGGCTTTTGAAATGGTGCACTGCCATTACATCAGTGAAGCATCTTTTATAAATGCCACATGATGTTTCGTTGATTGGTGAAATGTAAACTTATTTGTCTATAATATGTAATATATAATGTAAATGATCGGCGTGTCGACATCTGCATCTATAGCCATGCATAAGACATCAGGAGATGGAAATTGTTGAAAGTGCGCACTGTTCTTCCTATTCTGTCCGAGTCTGTTTTGTTGTAGGGGGCATTTATTTTCGCTTTCATGGTTTGGTTGCTCAATTAGAAAGAAATCACTGCAAATGAATACAACGCTGTTCAGACTGATCACTTTTGTCCAATGATGAAAAGTTTTTATCCTGATGGGAGTGGTTTCTTCAATGATGACTCCGCCCACCCCCCAACCACAAGGTCATAAATGTTTGTGGATGTTTGTTTCTCCAGTACAGTTCGACAGTCTTTTCCAATCTAGGGCAGATGTATTCAAAGTATTTCTCCATGAGGCCCACTTCCTTTTTTTTTCCGCCCCAAGAGTGCTGTTTATGACCAGAAATGTTTTGGTGAACGGAAACCCTTCTCCGTTTACCTAGAAGAGAAGCACGGGTGCTATATCTTTCAAGCAACACTGGGAAAAACATTACTAGTGTGGCATGAGGGAAAGGGGCGGGGCTTCCAGGGAGTGTCAGTTCAAATCAGTGAGTTTAAATCAGCTCTTTTGGATTGTCTGGGCTAATGGTCCAGTGTATCACTTATATCACTTGCTATACAGTCATTAAATATAATTTTTTTTGGCTAATTAAATTGGTGTGCCAATTTAAACTCCCCTATATACAGAATTCCTTATGTCCAAGGGATTCAGAGTACCATGTTACCTAGCTACAACAATTCATTTATTTATTTATTTATTTATTTATTTATTTATTTTTATTCCTGTAAGAGCAGATAAAATAGAATACAGTCCTTCTATCTCCACTCAATGAAATGCAGACTTTAGAAGATGCTGTGCTTGAAGTCATGATCTGTACCGATGCATAAATCAGATAAGATGTATTTCAAAGACTAAAGGGTTTGGACACACAAATACAGTCTGTTTTATATTTGTGTCACTCATTCAACATGGACCTGCTTTCCATTGAAACCAAAGTCTCATTATTACAGGCAGAGCGTATGCTCTTGTACGGATCAATATTATAGCCGTGATTATTAAAGCCATGCTGGCTGTGGCTTTATTAGCAAAAAAACTGTTTTATTGCTCCCGATCATGGCTTAATCTGACTCCTGGTAAGTCGTATCTGCTTTTCGTCTTTCCTCCTAGCGAAAAGTTCCATTAGGGAGGAATGTAAAACTCCGGACAATTCGAGCTAACTGACGTGAAGTAATCTATGCAGTCATGCCGATGTCCCATGATGACCCGGCCTTATTCGGAGATTGCGTCGATGTTTTCCCTCGCTGTCTGTTTAACTGATATTGATTAGATTAGTCGCTCATATTTATACACACACAAAGACTTGCACTCTCTCTCCCCTGACCCCATTAGCAGGTCATGGGAGGACGCCGTGGAGAGGCGAAACGTGTCGTGTTATCTTCTAGTGACCTCTCGGAGTGAAAACATTCCTATCAAGGGCCTTTCTCAATGGTTAACCCCTGGAATCTCGGGTTAGGAAGTTCCTCCGGCGGTTTCTACATTTTTCCTACAGGTCTAATCTCTGTCAACAAAACCTCAAATGCACCTCTCGGCTCTCATCACATCTTTAGGAAATTTTATTTATTATTTTTTTTTTCGAGGAGGAAAGTCTTTGAACAAACGGTTGAATTAATGACACCTTAAAATAAATACCTCAACAGTAGCTATGAATAGCATTCGTAGTAGCTATACAATAGTAATAGTGGGGATTCGCAGTTGTAGCTTTTATTAAGTCCATTAGGTTCAATCCAACCGAATAGCTACGTCGATACTTTGCGGATTTCTGACTGTTTTTGTGTGGCATTTCGCTTTAAAGCCACATCCACAGGCTATGGTATTGACATTGTAATGAAATAATGATGGGATCAGTGGTGATAGGGGCATGAGTGAAAGATCAGCTTACAGCTCGCAAGGCCGGATCAAAGCCATGCGGTTTCATAAATAATAATGTTCGCTGCTACGCCTGATAAGCCTGGCGTTCTTGTTTAGACAGAGGAAGAAGACTGGAGTCTATCTAAGGACACACTATCACTGTCAAACATGAAGCACTTTCCCACCAAGGAAAGATCAAATATCAAAGAACCGCAAGAACGTTGCCGGAATCTTCCGTTTCGTTCGGTTCACAATGAGCCGTTTTTAAAAATTTATGAAAAAGTCGTCTAAAAATGTACCAATATTAACAATGTGTTTTGCTGGGGGAAAAAAAAAACTCATTAGTTATTGCGTTAATAAATGTTCATTTTGTCGTGTCCTGTGAAAATGTCATTTTTCTTTTGAAATTTTAATGCAAGTTATAAATCGGAAATGTCTACAGTATGGATTGTTGGTTCATTTAGTCGGATGATACTTGAACATTCTATTGTATAAATCGCATTTTCTGTAGTAAAATTAAAAACTTTTCATTGTTCATTCTGTCCTGTTGGACCTTCTCTAATGACGTCACAACAACAAAATATTTTGTTTTTTCTCTCAAGTGGTGGGAAATCCACATTTTGTTATGTGGTCATAGGAAAATTATCAATAATTACCGGAAAATAATTGGTTACAATCCCAACGTTAATTATTTTCACCGTTTTCCTCAGCAATTTTTTAAACAAGTATCATTCTCCGTGCTTTAAGAATGACATAATCGTGTGTATCCGTTTATAGTTGCGTCAGATGTTGTGGAATGTCCGCGAAACAAATCAGCTCCTGTTTTCACTCGCGTTAGACAGTGAGGGCCATAATTATTTAGACAGGGACACATTTTTCGTGTAATTGCGTCTATACACCACGGCAATGAATTTGAAATGAAGCAATCAAGATGTGATTGAAGTGTATTATTATATTGAATTAACCGCCCTTTATGACAAAGTCCCTCCATTTTCACAGGCTCGAACGCTATTAGATAGCTGATCGAAAAGCAGTTTCATGGCCAGGTGGAGGATGATTTAGTTGTCATTTCATGATGAATTAACGAGACGAAAGGTCTGGAGATGATTCTAAGTGTTGAATTTGCATTTGGTAGCTGTTTAAGGGAACTCTCAATACGTGGTCCGAAGAGGTGTCGATGCCCGTAAAGGACGCCATCGTTATTTTATCAATTTGTATAGCGCTTTATACAATGGTACATTGTCTGAAAGCAGCTTTACAGAAATATCATTTTTACATTTTTACTTTTACAAGCGACTTACTAATGAGAGCACACTCACACACCAATGGTAGCAGAGCTGCCATGCAAGGTGCTAGCTTGCCATTGGGGGCAACTTAGGGTTCAGTGTCTTGCCCAAGGACACTTCGGCATGGGATCACCCGGGCCGGGATTCGAACCACCAACCCTACGATTAGTGGATTAGTGGACAACCCACTCTACCGACTGAGCCACAGCCGCCCTAGACTGATAAAAACCAAACAAGCATTCTTATATTTTTTATTAAACCCCTTGAATTAACGTGGAAAGTCTACACTTCAATTACGTCTTGATTACTTCTTTTCAAATCCATTCTAGTGGTGTACATGGGCAAAAAATGACGAAAATTGTGTCACTGTCCAAATACTTACAGTCCTGACTATACAGTATATACTTATAAACAACCATTATTGGTAACTTATTGACTGATACCAAGCTCTGACACTGGAGACTCCTTCCATAAATGTTAACGTTTGCTTATAGAAAACTAAACAAAAAAACAATTATACATTACTCGTTATTAAATATCACGTTTTTTTCTTGACACTACACTGCAAAACCTTATATCTCGAAATATGTGCATCTAATTCATCTGATATTTCTCTTGTTTCTAGACATTCTAATTTCATGCTGTCTTCTGTTCTATTTGCAGATCATTTTGATTATTTCAATCATTTGTTTTATGAAGACGCAACATTATTCACCGAATAAACTCCCCCAAACTGAGTGTTTCATGAAGACCATATGTTGTTGTTGTTCCCGTTTTTAAATTTCATTTCAACACCTTTCTGAAACCGACCTTGCTTTCGCACGTTTTCGAGAAATATAACTGTGGCCTCAATACTCGTGTGAAAAACATTTTTACAAGTACCTTATGTATATAAGTATGCACGCAGGAATGTATGGTCAAATATACTGTACGACCCAGAATTTGTGGACATTATGTCTGCGACGTCAGGTTATATTTCCACTCGTCCAACCTAAAGACCTTCTGTTCATGATTAACCATAAAAAAAAAAAAAAGAACTAATACCAAACTATTTCAGTTTTATAAAAGGCTCTGTGGTGATGTGATGAGCTGTGATACAATGGTTAAACATTTTGATCCCTAAACCATTCATATTATGAGTAATCTGTTTATGAGAACAATGCGAGTTTGAAGTCGCTGGATTATTTATGTATCGCTCATCTGGGGTCGGCGAGTTCACGTCTCATTCGGCCGACCGAATCGTTCCTGCGGTTGTTCTTTGACATTTTATGCAACAATCGGAACATTTTTGTTGTGCCTATACGCATTAATTCATTCTTCTTTTCTCTCATGAATATCAAATCGGTGACCCGTCATATCCGTCGTACCTTAACCCCCGGCTCGATGCAGGAGCGCGACGTGGCCGCGGATACTCGTACCTGACCTCCTCATGAATATACAATCAATCAGAGCCGAGCAAACGCATCATGGTGACTTTAGAGCAATGTGACATTAAAATGTCACTCCAGGTTGCATTTGCATGGAGCAAAATTTGATTTCCCGTGATTTTGGTGGCGTATTTCCATTAGAGCCGTACCAATCGCTCTTGGCCTCTTGCAGATAGAACATGGAAATGATGAAAAAAATAAATAATAATCCCACAGCATGAATAATTACATTTGCATCAAAACATTTGTTTTATGGATTTTTATTAATTGAATTTGTTCGAGTAAATCTTTTAGAAAGGTATTACAGCTGTAAAAAGTATGTGGATAGAGTTATTCACTCAGAATACATACTGAAATAAGATCCAAACATGTTTCAGGTGAAGAATCTTTGTAATTCTTTCTCTTGAAACATAATTTTTTGTGGTACGAATGTAAATATACTATTAGAGAAGCCTAGTGTCATGAATGCTATGTAGGCCATTTCAATTAATGAACGCACATACCACAGCTCTATTATCGCATATTGTTGCCATATAGCAACAAATACGTTTAACAGAATGCTCAAAATATATAAAGTTGTTTACATGATAAATAAAATAAAATGTTAACTTATAGAGAAAATGTTGCATTCTTTTTCTTTTAAGTAGTTTTGCCTAAAATTTTAAAAATGTATCTTTTTTGAGAACTCTCAGATGATGACCTTCACCATGTCACCATGTGATTGAAGAAAAGGACCCCATTTCCTGGTCATGTGACATGTCCTTTTGTTGTTGTTGTTGTTTTTGATATATAAAAGTTAAATCCCGTTTTTTTTTTTTCTTTTTTTTTCCTTCTTCTCCAGCAGTTACATAGGAAAACAATAGTTTTGTAATATTGTCTATCAAAAAATTTGGAGAGTTAATTGTTGCCATACTGTACGTAAAGTGTTAACACACGATGTAGCCTGATTTGAGGTTGAAGGGGCGGGGGGTCAGCCTGTCAGTGCTCAGACCATACGCCGTACACTGCATCAAATTGGTCTGCGTGGCTGTCGTCCCAGACGGAAGCCTCTTCCAAAGATGATGCACAAGAAAGTTCACAAACAGTTTGCTGAAGACAAGCAGATTAAGGACATGGATTACTGGAACCATGTTCTGTGGTCTGATGAGACCAAGATAATCTTATTTAGTTCAGATGGTGTCAAGCGTGTGGCGGGAACCAGGTGAGGAGTACAAAGACAAGTGTGTCTTGCCTACAGTCAAGCATGGTGGTGGGAGTGTCATGGTCTGGGGCTGCATGAGTGCTGCCGGCACTGGGGAGCTACAGTTCATTGAGGGAACCATGAATGCTAACATGTACTGTGACATACTGAAGCAGAGCATGATCAGTATGCAATATTCCAACATGATAACGACCCCAAACACACCTCCAAGATGACCACTGCCGTGTTAAAGAAGCTGAGGCTGAAGGTGATGGACTGGCCAAGCATGTCTCCGGACCTAAAGCCTATTGAGCATCTGTGGGACATCCTCAAACTGAAGGTGGAGCAGCACAAAGTCTCTAACATCCACCAGCTCCGTGATGTCATCATGGAGGAGTGGAAGAGGACTCCAGTGGCAACCTGTGAAGGTCTGGTGAACTCCATGCCCAAGAGGGTTAAGGCAGTGCTGGAAAATAATGGTGGCCACACAAAATATTGACACTTTGGGCCCAATTTGGACATTTTCACTTAGGGGTATACTCACTTTTGTTGCCAGCAGTTCAGACATTAATGTCTGTGTGTTGAGTTATTTTGAGGGGACAGTAAATTTACACTGTTACACAAGCTGTACACTCACTACTTTACATTGTAGCACAGTCTCATTTCTTCAGTGTTGTCACATGAAAAGATATCATCAAATATTTACACAAATGTGAAGGGTGCACTTCTGTGAGATACTGTACTTTGTATCTCTCTCTCTCTATCACCGATTAGTCGAGACCGACCTTCGGTCACTTTATAGGTCATCACTCTCTACATATTTTATTGATGTGATCCACAAAGCATTTTGGCAGAAGTAGCGCCATTGACTACCCATTTATCCAGGCTTGGGACGGGCGTGTAGCTGCTGCCAGTCACACGGCTGGGTATACACACTCACACACACTCATACACGCCAATCAGCCTACCATGCATGTCTTTGGACTGAAACAAGTGAGGAAACCGGTGTACCCGGCAGAAAGATGCAAACTCCGCACACGGCCCTGGCGGGACTCGATCCCTGAACCCTGGAGGTGTGAGGCGAACGTGATAACCACTAAGCCACCGCGCGCCCTGTACTTTGTATACTGTTCTCTAATAGAAAGAGGTCATAACAGGCCCTGTCATGGATAAGCCCTGCTTTTCTAAAAACAGTAAAGTAATAAGGTTGTCTTAATGCTTAGAGAAAGATGGTGCTAATCTGTGTATATGATGCTTATGTTAAACGTAGGAAACATAGCCGTTCCGCTCTCATGTGCAGCGTATTAAGTACGGCATATACAACTGACATCTATGTCAATGGAATCCATGACCCATATATTATTATAAAATCTAATTATGGACCTCCAACTTCTGTCACTCAGAAAGCTCAAAAAAGTTGCCTCTCAAGAGAACCTCTCGGCTTCCCCCGAGTCCAAATTCCTGATGTTATTTTAACAAGCAGTCCGTTTTAAGCCCTTTAATAAGTCTTGAGCGCTTTCTTATGTTGACCTAGAAGCCAAAGGTGCCAGGTTACTACATCTGTTCCCCCCTCCCGAGGGTAAAAGTTAGCGAGCCCATACGTCCTGAAGTATTTCATTCCTCTTGTACCACTGCAACTTGTTAATGCTCAAATTTTTGATTGATTAACGAGCAACACATCATACTTTTTCACCTCTTTATAGCTATGTTTAACTGCTATGACTACAAATCAGGCCAGTTGCTGTTATTATTTTATAACAGTCATTACCTAACCGGCCATTTTTCCCTCTCTCTTAAGTTAATAAGACAACAGAACGCATGAAACATATATGAAACAATATATTCAACTGTAACCCCGCCTCCAAATTTGATTATTTTTACATATACTTTCATTTTCTTGACATATTTTTTTCTTACCACTATCCAGACTTAATATTTAAAAAAAAATGTGATACTGACCTTCTTTAAATAGCAGGGTTGACCAACACCACATAATATTTGAAGTATGTCAATCATCATGCATATTTTTAACTCTATATTGAGAAATAAGAAGTTCCTAATGTTTATTTGCATGGTTTTGGTGTAGTTTTGTTTGTTTGTTTGTTTGGTTGGTTGTTAACATGATCCTCGTACAGTACAGATGGTGTTTATAAACGGTCAACGATGTCACTGTATGCGAACGTGTCTGTTAGTTTGTTTACTCGCATTTAATTGGGTACCGTCTATACTATTGTGAGAAACAGGATTAACCAATCAGGATCATGCATTGTTGTTATTGTTGTTGTTTTTTTTCCCTTTTTTTATTTGAAAGCTTTTAGACAGCTAGCTACACTCTGAGCTCCTGTACTGAGGTCCCTATTACTAACGTGTTATTGGAACTTTCATCAAGGTCATTTGTTTATTACTCCTATTACTGCTATTAACGTGTTAATCATGTCTTAAATAATGAAATGAAAAATTCTTCACCAATCTTGCGTTCTCCCACACTTTATATGTACAGTATATGGTACATAATAATTTAATTGTTCAGCGCATGCAGAAAAATATTTATCTATAAATACTGGAGACTTTCCAGGTGTTTGTTCAAATTGACACTAAAACTCATTTTTTTTATTCGTTCAAAGGACCACAGTGATAATTACATGACCTCTATTTATTATTTGTGCAATACATTTGGGAATAAAGGATGTGCGCGTCTATAGTTTGAACGAACATATTGTCAAATCTTGTTAACATCCTGTTTTCTCGTCTTGGTCACAAGTTTGAGGACGATGCTGAAGGACGGCCAGAAGAATCCATGATCGTCCGTTTCAGTAGTCCACATATAAAGAATGTGCTTCTGGACATATCTGCGTGGCTTGCTTCATAAAACACACTCGGCCATTAAATATGCGCAAAAATGTGCATACATCTCAAACTCTGGAGCTATATCTCTCAGCTGCCTGACTGTCCACTTCCCCTGTGCTTAAAGGGAAGCTTTGAACTGTCATGTAGCTGTTTCATCTCTCAGATCATATGTCGCGCACTTCCCCACTCAGCCCAGGTGAGATGACCTCTGACCTCTGCTCCTACACACACCATATTATTTAAGCAGACATGTGAGCCAGGCAGCAGGTGCCGGTGCCTTTGTTGAGTGACCTTTGACCTTGCTGCCATGAATAACACACTCACACACACACACACGCACACACACACATCTCCATGTATGTGTATATATATATATACAGAACATTTATAGATAAACAGTGACACAATCAAAAGAATAAGCAAGTCGTTATCAAGGACAGCTTAAATAATTTTCTGTATATCTCTCAGCCTTAATTTTAGAAATCTGTACTTGATTACTCTTTCTGTCAGTGTAGCGGAGTCGCTACGCCACATGCCATGCTACTAGCAACTAGCATAACTACATTTGTAGTAGCCGTAGCAGTATATGAGCTGTATTCAAAATGATATAGCTTTTCGAGTAATTAGCGACATTTTTCTCCAAGTAGCAATGTAGTGTGACAAAACTGAAGTAAATGTTACTGCGTGCATTAAATTAGCTCAGGGGTAGCTATCTCGGTATCTTTTTCTGTAGTTAGCCGCTTTTTCTTAATAGTTTCTAGTGTAGAAAGGGTACTATGGCTGTAGCTAACCAGCTATCTAGCGAGATGACTCCAGAAACAAACTGAACCCAAAGGATTTTTGTTCTGTTTTGTTGTTGATTGTTGTTTTCCAGGTATGTAATGTAAATGTTATTGTGTGCAGTAATATCGCTTTGTCAGTAGCTTCAATGTAGTTTTGACTTGGTACGTAGCTTGTAGTGCAGCAAGCTACGTTTTCAAACTGGCTGTAGTTGAGCTATTTTAAAATCAAACTAGCTAGCTTTTGTTTTATAGTTAATTATTGTAAGTTTTACTGCATACAGTAAACTAGCTGCACGATAAAGAAAAACTATCACCGTAGATTTTTCCTCGGATTTACAAAGTTTTACAAAGCTAGTATTGGGGGTCATTCCTATGTTCCCAGGGTCCCAGTTCAATATTCTGTTAACACAAATTAACTAAACATTTCCAAAGGTCTTATGTGGTCAGGAATTGTTTTTCCAGGGCCCTATTAACATTATTAGCTTATAACTTTAAACACCAAAGACACATTTTGATGAATAAGAACATACATTAGATTAAAATCCATCCTTCATCCACACTTGACATTTATGAAAGTTATGAACTTGGAAAATTAACTAGCTTGCCCATGCTGAACCCTCATTTGTGCTGCTCTAAAAATAGCTGAACTGGAAATGTTATGAATCGACCTGGAATTGGATGTGTGTCTATATCGTCTCAACGCACTGTGAAGAGGACGGTTCGAGTGGCCAAAAAATCTCCAAGGATCACAGCTGGAGAATTGCAGACGTTAGTTGGGTCTTGTCGTCAGAAAGTCTCCAAAACTACAATCTGCAATCACCTACATCACCACAAGGGGTTTGGAAGGGTTAAAAAAAAAAAAGCCTCTACTCTCATCCAAAAACAAACTCGAGCATCTTCAGTTTGTTGACACTACTGGACCTTCATATGGGATCGGGTTCTCTGGTCAGATGAAACCAGAATAGAGCTTTTTGGTAATAAACACAGAGGTGGTTTTGGTGCAAACAGAGAGGTAGCCATATGGAAAAGTACCTCATGCACACGGTTAAATATGGAGGTGGATCTTTAATGTTTTGGGGATTTTTTCTACCAGAGGATCTGGGCATTTTATTAGGATACATGGCATCATGGACTTGATCAAATATCAACAGATATTAAATGAAAACCTGATTGCCTCTGCCAGAAAGCTTTAAATGGGCCATGGTTGGATCTTCCAGCAGGACAATGATCCAAAACATACATCAAAATCAACACAAAAATGGTTTACTGACCACAAAATCATGTCCTGCCATGACCATCCCAGTCCCCTGACCTGAACCCCATAGAAAACCTGTGGAGTGAACTGAAGAGGAGAGTCCACCAGTGTGGACCTCAAAATGTGATGGAGAACTGGAGAGATTCTCTCTCAGATCCCTTGCCATGTATTCTCCAACCTCATCAGGGATTATAGGAGAAGACTCAGAGCTGTTATCTTGGCAAAGAGAGGTAGCACAAAGTTTTGACTAAAGGGGTGCCAATAAGTGTTGCACACATATATTTAACAAAGATATTTTTGGATGATCCTGTGCTGTGTTTGCAACTGTTTGACATCCATGAGAGCGGAGCATTTTAGTGATTTGGTTTTTAAACAAAAGATCAAAAGGTTAAACAATAAAGACAATTTTCACCCTGGCTAATGGATGAGCTCCATCAGATTAAGGAACCTGCTCAGGAAAAGCATTTTAATATATTGAAATTTTTTACGTATGATGTGTCTGATCAAACGCCATGACTAACCGTGTAACAGTTCTAGTCTGGAGGCAGCCAATTTAAAAAAAAAGAAGAAAAAAATGGGGGAATTGAGTTCATAGTGAATAAAGAATATATTCTAATATAATTACACGTTACATCTTGGATTATGAAAAATAACCTGATTTCACAGTTCTTTGTGCTTGCTATTAAAACTCAGGAAGGAGAAAATTAAGTTGATTTGTGTGTCGCTGAGGGCTCAGCATTTCCTCGCTGCACATTTTTGCATTCTTCTCCCAACTGCACAGAAATCAGATGCCCTGTGAACATTCCCTCCTCAAAACCCAGCAGCTGTTGAACGCTGACTAAAAGCCTCGCCGTCGGCATTGTTTCCTAACCTTGCAGAGTCCTGTCTATTCTCACAGGCACAGCTTCAAGCCGCAGTTTATTTTCCGCCAGTTTGAAGCCTGTCCTTCACTGTTTGGCTATAGACCTCACCCAGATCCCTTCTCTCTCTCTCTCTCTCTCTCTCTCTCTGTCTCTCCCTCTCTTTTCCCATGTTTAGCCGAGTGCGCTGACAGATGTCGCGATATTCATGAATATGTGGCATACACGTCGCGTCCATGGGCCTTTGATCCATGTTTCAAAAGAGACGGCTCTCTGCGGCGCTCGCTGACTCATTGCACATTTGCCGCCACAACCTGTTTGTATTATGGAAGGGAAACGGCTGTGTGTCGCACGCAGAAACACGAGGGCAACGAGGGTGGCTCGAATTAGCCTCCCGTCACAGCTTTTTGTCTTCTTTCACTTCAAATCATAGTGCCCTGATGAATGTCATACTCACATGGACTGGTTCGTTCCATCCATCCATCCATCTTCAACCGCTTACTCCTTTTCAGGGTCACAGGGAACCTGGAGCCTATCCCAGGGAGCATCGGGCACAAGGCGGGGTACACCCTGGACAGGGTGCCAGTCCATCGCAGGGCACAATCATATACACACTCACACACCCATTTATACACTACGGACACTTTAGACACGCCAATCAGCCTAACATGCATGTGTTTGGACTGGGGGAGGAAACCGGAGTACCCGGAGGAAACCCCCGACACACGGGGAGAACATGCAAACTCCGCACACACATGGCCCTGGTGAAACTCGAACCCCGGACCCTGGAGGTGTGAGGCGGACGTGCTAACCACTAAGCCACCGTGCGCCCCCACATGGACTGGTTATACCGCGAAATCCATTTCCCCATTTTGTTTTTCTGGCCCTGAAATTAGCCCCGCCCCAATCTGCTCAGCTCTTTCTCAGGTAACTGATGATGTGTTTTACTGAAGCCAATATGAAGGAGTGGAATCAAATGGAGTGTTTTCTTTGCAAACGAGTCTCGACATGTGCGGGTCTCTGAATTGTACTTAATGCTCCTTTAAGGGATTAATCTGTGTTTTAACATTTGCAGTTATTGATATGGCAGCAGCTTTTTTTTTTTTTTTTTTTACTTTCTTTCTTTCTCAAAGATGTGAAGCACAATTCAAGCCAACTATAATACAAGTGCTGCCAACTGAGAACCCAGAGGAAGAGACACGGAGAGAACATGTGAAAATTGCAGACAGACAGTAACCTGATCTCAGGACTCAACCCGAGGACACTGGAGCTGTGAAGCAGCAACGGTTTACAAAGAATAAAACAACTTACTTCTGAACGATGCTTTATTTATCCCTTCTTACTTTTTCATAACCAGGTAGCACACTTTAATGTCAGGGTGACGTCTAACAAATAAACAAGGGTGTTAGGTTATGTTATGTTAAATGAAAAATCATGAATGACAGGGTGGTGTGATGCAGCCTGACGTACAGTTTACCACCCTGAAGTTGATTCTTTTCCAGTAACAACATGTCCCAAGGTGTATTATACCTCTTATAGAATAGAACTTTGTGAACGATTTCAATGATCAATGTGTTAAACAATATCTGTTTATAGCTACATTTAATGTTAATATTGTAGCAACAACAACAACAACAACAATAAATGCACCTTGCGTTGCCAAGAAACCAGAAAGCATGTAAACGCCACTGTCATGAAGACTTCCTTTGGCAGTCCATTGCAAAGTACTGGCAGTGGTGACTCCTTCCATAGGTGTTTAAATAAACCTCTCCTTACAAAATACAGTATACTGTAAGTCCCCATGTTACTATAGAAACTATAATTATTGAATACCACTTACATTAATATAAATTGTGATTTGTAATGGGCACTATTGTCAGAGCTCCTGTAATAGAAAATTAAGCAACACTTTATGGCCAATCAGGATCTAGACTTGAAGCAATACTTTACTGAACTAAAAGTCATTTTGGAATGTCGCACATTCATACGGTTAAGGATAACACTGTTTGATACAATTACATAAAAATAAAAATAAGGAGCAGTTTCATTTTGTCTTAATTAAACTACATGTCCAGAATGTGTTCCACATCGCAGTCTGACAGCGACACTCAGCAAAACAAACCTAGCTGATCTAAGTTGGAGATTTCAAACACACTGACTGGCTCCAGAGAGGCTCGTGGTGTTATGGTACACAGCTCAATTATTTTTCTTATTGCCACTCGTAGCACAAGACCAGATATGTGTTTCATTAGATTCTGTTCTGACAGGCAGAGTGTAAATACATGCATTCCCAGTTTGAGAACCCGTGCTCGAGCTGAGCTCGCAAATGCTGCTTTGTCTAATCTGTTGTGACGCTAACAACAGTGCACGAAACTAGAAAACAGCCTCCGAAGCCAAGCGAGAGCGAGCCGGTAAACAAGATGGCGAGGGCAATCGAGTGACACTTTCCCATTAAAAACAATGAAACACCACCGTCTGCAGCGCTGTGCCCATGACCCCTCCTTGACCCCTTGAGAGAGAAAAAAGCAGCCGTTTCTCTATTCACCTCCATTTCTCTTTTCATGCCAATGCACTTCTCTAGAGCTAGTAATGATATTGGTTTCTCTCATCGAGGCCTTTGAGAAACTGCCCAGGCTTTTGTCGCAAAGGAGATAGAGGGATCCTCTTGCTCTCTCTGAGGGAAGATATGAAGAGAAGAGCCCTCATCCGTAGCCACCTTCACTCTGTAGGGAACAAAGAGCCCTTCAACCGAGAAACCTCAACTGTTTTTTTTTTTTTTTTTTTCCCTGTTATCCCAGTGGCGTCTGGACAGAAAATATTTTTGACCGAGCCTCTTGAATGGGAACAAAGAGTTTTGCACTCTTCCCGTCTCGTCAACTGTCTATTAATCCTCTCATTATGAGGCACTTAAAAGACTATTGCGCTCGAGTTTATCTTCTGTGCTCAGCCCTTCAACTGGAAAAACACAAGAGTTTTGTTGTGTACTCTGCGCAGCGGGTTCGAATATCTTGCCCACAGATTTTTAATTAAACTCATCAGTTTTACTCAATTACGCATGCATACGCATGTTCGGACATGTACTGATCCATAGGCATAGAGTGTATGAGCGTTGTATTTATATATTATTTCATCTTTTGGGATAAACATCTATGGTTTTGCCATAGCATTTAGAATTTACACAGTTCGACTAAATGAGAATAACATTCACCCAAAAGAAAAGGAAATTCACCGAAGGGGAAAGGACGGGGGACCTGAAAGACACATTTGTGTATGGAGGCATTTACTTTCTCTTCGTACCAAATGTATCTCCTCACCCTGGGAATTTA